>VDFB02236780.1:0-23172 GCA_007258455.2 Sequoia sempervirens
ATTGATTGGTGGTATTGGATTGGTTCCTGATTATGGTTGTGGCGGTGTATCTTCTTGGTTTAGGAGATTGGTATCATGATGTCATGGATAGCTTGGTTACACGGTTCAGTGGGAGCTTGTGACAGTGATGGATTGGAGGTGATGGATATGATGGTTTGGCGGTGTATCTTCTTGCTTTAGAGGATGGTTATCATGTTGTCATTGAGAGCTTGGATTCACAGGTTTTTTTTGTGTGAGCTTACGACAGTGTTGGTTTTGTGCATCATGGTGCCATGGGATTGCTCGGTATCACGGTTCAGTGGGAGCATTTGGAAATGATGTGGATCCATTGGTTATTATGGATGGTTGTCTTCACCAGGTGATCTTTGGTGTCATGGAGGAGCTCTTGGATTCTGTGTGCTACAGTGAGAGTTCTTTGACATCAGGTGTTGGAGATGTTGAGGTATTGTTTATGACTTGTTGGTTTTGACAGGTGATCCTTGGTTGTAGGATGGTTTTGTTATTATGTCATGGTATACTCTTGATTACTAGTTTAGAGTTGTGGCATGGTACATGTTATGATGATTTATTCATGTGATCTTCTTTTGAGAGGATGTGAGATCATGGTGTTATGTTTATGTTCCTGATTCTGCAGTCGGAGCTATGATTTTGATCTTGGTTGGTTCTCTTTGTATTGAGTACATTGATCATTTGCTTGGTGTTTAGCATGGATTGATCGGTTACAGTGCTCATGGATACTTGGAGACATAGGTGAGGCTTGGTGTTCTCTTGTGATTAGAGACATGTTATTGATATGGTTACTCTTGATGAGGTTTTAGCAGGAAGTCTGAGGTAGCCTACACCTTGGTTGGATGTGAGTTCAACATGGACCAATGAGGAGAGTGTTCTTGGTTGAGTCATGATGACTTGGATATCCTGGAGGAGCATTCTCATTCCCCACTCTTGGTTTACTCGGCAGTTCACTTGAGAGGTATTGCCCATTATTCTTTCAGGTGCATTATGTTTATGCTTTGTCTTCTCATGGATATGGATCTTGAGTCATGGATATTTGGTTCTGGAGGGTTCATTTGAGGAGTGTTGGCATGTTTATCTCCTTGTATCTGTTGGGTTTAGGAGATGGTTTATTGGGCTGATTTCCTTGGTTTAGGAATGATTACTTTGAGTTTGATCTTCTTGTTTTGAGATGCTTACATCCATGTTAGTTACATATGTTATCTTTGATCTTGGTGATTGGATGGATGGATGTGGTTATGGATTTTGTTATGGGGTATTATGGAGGAGATCATACTTGACACAGTTGGCATTTAGAGGTGTGTGTAGGAGGACATGCTACAGGGTTTGCTTTGCAGGTTTTGCTTATCAATGTGGATGTTCCTTGGTACTACATGTTTACTTCTATGAGATGTTGGTAGTAGACTTGGTATGCCTTTTTTTTGTGATGGTGCCTTTTTGGGATGTTAACGAAGCGACGCATTGAATGCGCTCATTCCAGGTTTGCATTCATCTTGACATTGCCCATGCAGTGGGAGCTCCTGGATGTGTATGTCATGCTTTGACAGGTTTGCACATGGAGTTTGTTATTGTGGTTTATGGGTGGATATGTTGTTGGCATAAGTTTACTATGTTATATATGTATACCTTTGGAGGTATGGATAGTTGGATGTGTTGGCACTTGTTGTGAGTGTCATTTCAGCTATGGTGATTTATTCTTGACAGCTACTGGTGCATATTGGATTCAGTGTTTGTGTTTTGAGATATCAGGTTGAGGCAGGTTTATGCTTCTTTGTGACAGTTAGTGTGACATCTCTTTGGATGTGTTCTTATCTTAGTGCAGTTGGCATGGTGAAGGATGGGAGCATTCATGGATGAGATGGTGGTCACCTTGGTTCTTGTTACAGGTATCTTGATGGAGCACTTGGATTCTAGGATGGTACATGTTGCCTATGGAGTTTATTTGTTACCCCTTATGCAATGTATACAACAAGTGGGAGATTGTTAGAATTAAGTGTTGTACACCTTGCATAATTTTTGTAATATTTTATTTATTTATTATGTGTGTGGTGCACCTAGGGGTTTCTAGGTGAACGTGCATCACAAGGAGTTATAATGTTGGGGCCACTTTGTTGTATGTAACATTGGGACATAATTGTAAAATGTAATTATTTAATATTGGGGAATAATAAATAATAATAAAGTACCCAATATTAAATGTGGGGTCACATGATGTTGTATGGTTTTGGGCACATGGTTTATGTAATACCACTTGGTGGTTTTGTGGGAGCTTGTTTCTATAAAAGCAACCACAAGGGTAGTTGTTTAGGGTTGGATCAAGGGTTGGATCAAAAAGTTGGTCAAGGGTTTGACAGGTTGCTGCAGGTTAGCAGGTTGAGCTTGTGCATGTGTGAGGGTTTGAAGCATGGCATAGGATGTGTGGATTCATGCTTGGTCACATGGAATGCATGGATAGCTTGTGCTTCAGAAGTGTTCATGGAGTCTCTGAGATGTATTGTAATGGGTTTTCATTGCTGAATAATACATGGAGTGTGGATGCTTTTGGAGGCTGGGTTTTTCCCTCTTGAGGGTTTTCCCAGGGTATATCTTGTGTCATCTTTGATGAGTATGTTGTCTATTCTCTTGCATGTTGATGTTGAGTATTTTACTTGCATGTTTTCAGATTTGGGTTATGTGGAAATTGTCATTCTATGGCTGCATAGTTTCCTTACACCTCTAATGTAAGCAAGGTGGTGATGAACACTATCAACTTCAAATTGATCAGACCTTAACAAGGAATCAACTCTTTCAACACTATTCACCAACTTTACTCAAAACTCACCCTAAAGGCTTATAGCCCTCAAAACCCAACTTTGCACAATATGTTTTAGAGAAGGCCATACAAAGGCCTAAAAAACACCAATTTAGACTCACCACAGAACCAACACAACATCCCCAAAAGGGTACAAGTGACTTTTTTGCAACAATATTGAGATCCAATACAATACCCCTATTTTAGGCTACTCAATTAGCCCTATTTAACAAATGAAGTACTTCTTAAACACCAAATAACCACTCAATCTCTTTTTACAGTCATAAATTATGACTCAAAACAATAGAATCCATCACCAATTTGCAGAGTCGGGCCTTCTAGAACACTACACCATGAAACCCTCATTTTTCTCACAAAACACTAGGGTTTATTGGAAATCTTATCACCTAGGCTCTCCTGACACAACCAATGCATCAAACACCTTTCATATATCCTACAAAAACTCACAAATCCAGTACAAAGACATTTATAACAACATTTTTCCAAAACCCATCATTGACACCTTCTTTTCACATGGAAAAATACCTTTACTAGCCCTAGGACATCATCCTAATTCTCACAACTTTCTTCCCTTGCTTCCTAAGTCCTATGAGAACCTAATCTAACATGTAACATTCCATTCCACTTATAAATAGATCATGATAGTAGGTGGAATGGATAATATATCATTTAAATTACAATCAAACCCTCAACTCTGTGATAATATTACATAAATCTAATGAAATCTCCCACAAATCTAAGTATTAGACTCTCAAAATGGATTAATATGAAAGTTAAAATAGGCCTCTACAGTAAACCACAAGATTCAGATTGATTATTGCATGTACGGGTCCATACAGTAGGTACAAAGTTTATAAAGCACAGAAAATATGCAGAAAAGCGTTGTATTATGTTAGGAATTCTTCAATACATCAATCAACAACCATCTTCAAGCCATAGAGAGGATTTTTATATCCATTACATTCAAATTCCAACTACTTTGATGTTCATAACTTCCTTTCAAACTTCCTAGACCCTTCATATTCTAAAAGTTGCATTTTTAACAACTTTTGCTTGACAACATTTACATCTTTTGTGCAACCTTTTACCTACTTGACACCAAAGACTCAAAAACACCCAATTACATAATATATCATCACATTAGACCTTATTTAGAGAAAATAGACTCAAAACACCCCCATACTACCCTTGACTCATGTAATTCCCGTCTTATAACCACAAGGAATGTTGCAATAGTGTATAAAAGTGAAATAATTTTCTTTTTAAAGTAATAATATTAACTTAATTAGTTGCATACATTCACTAAGTTACGTGATGTTACACTACCTGAGTTTCCATAGATGACTTTAGTATTTAGAATTGCACATACTTAATTAACATAAACATTAAAAAGTAAGCGTGCATAACATTTGAATTCCATTGATGATGAGTATAAAGTACAAATATGATTCTTACATTGCATTTGAAATAATATTACAATACTCATTCATCGATGAGGTAAGATCAAATAATAGATTACAATTACATTTTACGATGTTCACCTCATAACAATTGAGGGATATTACAAATACAATATTTCCAATAATCTGATAAAGAAATTTCACATATGTATCAAGTACGAGCTCCATCCATGAAGCTCTCGTTGCCATGATCATAAACTGGGGACCCAACGGAGTAAGGTGCACATTCCACCCAACCATGTGGTACCCGTAGGTCCACCCCCTATGCTAGGAGATAGTAATATGGTTACCTAGACATAACCTATTCACCCTAGACACAAGTACATAACTAACTGATGGTTATATTGCTTCCAGATTTAAGACAATCAAATGTGCTAAGTACACAAGGTTAACTGTTATTTTAGGTGGAGTGTCATCCCAACCTTGCAAAGGTTACCCTACTGTTTCTTCCTAGGTCCCGACCCCCAACTTGGGTTACCCTGGTAACCTCTTATGAAATCCGGCCCCATTTGCAATCTATTGCGGAATCAAATATCTTTTAAGGTAACAAGATATCGATTTGCCATTCCAGGCCTTCTCATCTTATACTCAAGACTGAACTAGCTCAAAAGTCCATAAGTGAGGCATATTCATCTTAATTAAGGATTTTAATTCTAACTATTGTGTTGTTTAGTTATCACTGACTTACTAACTCTTTGTAAGTTTCCCTGACACCACTTTGTGTGTCGGCCCTCACACAAAGCCACTCCCCTAAACATAACAAAGGAATTCTATGTTTCCCTAACTAAGGCAACAAGGTGTACAAACATACAACATACAATTCTACACTTTTCATAACGAACATCAATGATTATGTTCATATAATCAAGTATCTAAATACCATGCAATTACCATTTACCCAACCTTAGCCAACAAAAGAATTCAACTTTAAACAATCACATCTCCCATGTTTTACAAATTGTCTAGAAGACTTGTACATCTACGACATTCCCAATTTGCCCCATAAAGAAACACGATTTACAACAAATTGAAATAATAAGAAACTATATTAGGATTTACTAAATCCAGTCAAGCAATATTAAGAAGTACAAAATTAATCATATAAAGTATAACTCTTCCTCCATTCAATATGAAAATTAAATCTAACTATTAACTCCAGTTTTGCATTCATGCAATATAACGACACTTTCAATTCTAAATAACATGATATTATTTTTCAATAAATGCACAACATAACAATATAATTAAATATTTATTATATTGTTAAACATCCTTAATTAACAAATTTATACTTATAATTTTCTCATATTAAAAACTATAATATTATAATATATATACATAACATATATTATATATATTTTAAATATATAATATATGAAATATACATATTATATTATAATTATAAATTAATGATAATACATATAGCAATTAATAAAAATCTATCAATAATAAATAAATAACAAAAAGAGCAGGGCGCGGCTGTCTACACAGTTGAACCCTCCATGGGAGGGCACGGCTGTGAAGGCAGCGCCGGCGCTACCTGTGAAGGCAGCGCTGGGTGCTTCCCTCACCGTTGGCTCCCCTATGGGGGTCGGTCGTGGGGATAGCCCCCGTGCCTTCACAAACCCTTAATTTTTATTTTTTTTTGCATAAAAATTAGGAAATTTAATTCTGGCAATTCTAAATACGAATTTCGCATACGAAAAAAAAAACTCAAAATAAATTTTGATTCAGAAGTTTATGGATTTAAGATAAAAAAAAAATTATCGATTAAAAAGAGTTTATTATATTGAATTTAAAAGGAGAGTACAACAAATAATCTTGGATTACATCAGAGAGAAAGAACCCCGAAAGACTCCACACCAGAACAACAGACACCATAGATTATCAAAAACAACCAAAGACTCTACCCCGAGACTAAAGGCACAACTACAAATTTGCACCACGACCAGGTCTTCCCTTGGTCTGAGATCGCAGGACCATAGCAAAGCTTTTCCTTTTCAGATTCCTGTCTTTCCTCCCTTTGACGACTTGCCAGCCATCCTCCACCTTCGCAGCTTCCTTCTGCCATTCCAATCCCTTTGCTACACAACCGACCTGCACCATTTCTATCTCCTCCCTCTTCCCATCCTTAGCTGCTTCCGAAAGCATCCATGCTTCGTCCTCCATTAATTGCTCATTCTGCCTTCCCTCCCCCCCACAGCTTATCCCATTGTCCTTCAACTTCGCCAGGCCTGATTTCTCCCTACATTCTAGCATTTTGGCTCCCTGTTGAGATTCCGCTGCTTTCCCTTCAAGGCCATTTTCCATAGTAGCATCTTGCTCTCTAAGAGACTCTGTAGAGCTGGTCTCCCTCAGTGGCTCTAAGTCCCTTACATTCTGTTGTAAATCAGATTTACCCACTGCCTCAAACATAACCTTAGCTTGCTGATCTAAATTTTCCTCCTGCTTTTCAACTGCATAATGGCTACGTGAGGCTTCCTGCCACCAAGTAGCTGGTTTAGTCCATCTGGGTTTTGCACATTGTGCTGCAATATGACCAGTTTGGAAGCATCTCCTGCATCGAAAAGGAACCCCTTCATAGTCCAGAGGTTGTGCCCAGCAGCCTTTAGAAGTTTTAATTGAGACCTCTTCAGGAAGAAGGTTTGAAACATTCATCTCCACCAAAATTCAAGCATAGGTGGAGTGCAAAAGATTAGAAGATCTTTCATCAACCATCAGAAAATCCCCTAAAGAATTTCCAATGGCTTCCAAGCAAGATTCAAACCACAAATGTAGAGGCAGGTTTGGGAGTCTTACCCACAAAGGGACTTTATCAAAAGTCTCAGAGGCAGGGTTAAAATCTGGATGCCATGGTTTCAAGGACAGAGCATACTTCTCCTCCCAACTCCAGAAGTATTCACACAAAACTTTATTTCTATCACCCACAGACTCAAACACCACAGTGAAAAAACCCTTTGCAGCTGGGTAGATCTGGATGCAACCTTCCACAATGGGGGCCCAATGCTCTTATATCCATTTGTGTAAATCACAGAGCCGAGGCCAAAAACCTTTGAAACGTCCTCTTAGCCCCAGATGAGAGAAGACTTCAATATTGTGCATGACCTCCGCCTCAAGCTCTTCCTGCAAAACAATCGTCGGTTTCTCTGCCTCGGCATTAGCATTTGGGTTCCCAGTTGTCTGTAGATTCACCTCCCCCGCCCGGCTTCCACCTGCTATCGGTCTGAAACATGGGTCTGCTGAACTCACATCCCGCTCACATCCTATCCCTGTTCGCTGCCCAGCCGACAAAAGTTTTGCGTTCCACCCTTTGCCCGAGCCCCCCGCGCCGTCTTTAATATTTCCGGAGGCTTGAGCAGAGCTCACAACCCCCGCGCCTGTCGCTTGATCTCCACGGCACTGTTTAGAAGATCCTGCATTGAGCCCCTGTGTGCCTTTCTCGCCTAGTCGCTGAACAGGAGAAACCCTAGCCTCCATGATCGCTCCATCTCCATCCCTGTGTCTGTTTAGAGTGTTGTAAAGTGTTTTAACCCATTAATTTATATATATTATAGTAAAATGGTTATAATAATTATGTGATGTTTATGTTCATTCAACTATGTAAGTACCAAGTTAAAGATATGAATGTATATATTGAGCCTCTTATCAATGAGTTAGTAAAGTTATGGAATGGCATTGCTATGTATGATGTCTCTAGACCAATAGGACAAAGACAATTTCAATTCCATGCAATGCTTGTATGAACAATTCATGATGCCCCAGGGCTAACACATTTTTATGGTATGTTATATAAGTGTTGATGGTGTTTACGCACGGCAACAACTCGAGATAAATACAAATCCTATCTCTTGAAAGGTAATCTCAATAATAGGTCTGAAAACCACCCCCAAGGGTCTCTCGGGTGTTAGGTCCTTAACAATGCATAAAACAACTCCCGGATGAAATGTGGAAATTGGTAATCACAATCGGACCTTACTACAAACAAGCGAACCTTTTCAATTTTATGGTCTAACAATATGATGATCTTGAATCCTAAATCTAACTGAATAATAAAGAAAGTGCAAAAGATAGGGATGCCGGGAAGGTAATAAAATCTAAATTACTGAACAGACAAGCAATGCAAATGACATATATTTGGAATGGACCTATCTCGAATAACCAATTCCTGTTCGACCCACAAGGCAATCTTTACAAGAACAGTGCAATCTTCTGAGGAGTATAAATTTTCAAATCATAGACTTGCATCTACAACCGAACTCAAGCACATTTGAATATATATATGGTCCAGGTTGACTTCACCAGCCTACTACAATCAGATAGTTACTGGGAGTATAGACCAAAGATAGCTACCGACATTCCAAATATGAAATCACATACACCATTTATCCAACTAAACTAATTTATTCCTGAATATTAACCCAAGATCTTCAAGCAATGTAAAAGATAGAACAAAAGAACCATGCAAGATGAGATAACACAAAGGATTTCACCAGGAAAACCACAATGTCTCCAATTGTATTAATCATCAAATGCTGCAACAATTCAACTGTTCTGAATATGATATCTGCTTTAAGAAAATTCTAAAACTCTAACTATTGCTCTTGCTAATCTCTACTATCAAAATCTTCTGAACTGCCCCTTACAATAAGGCAAAAATGCCTATTTATCGAATTTTTTCCAGAACATGTCGGCCCAGCCAAACATTTTACAAAAAAAAATAAAAACCGCCAAAACAGGTCGGCCAAGGAAACAAACTAAGGCACACATTTAATGCCATCATCCAAGTCGGCCAAGGCACAATCCCCAAGGAAATCCGGTCCAATGCATGCCCTATGATAATAGGGAAGCACAAATCTTGAGATAAACATTAACCGCTGCTTCCTTTGTCCTTTCTCCGCGCTGGTGACCCTTGGACCTTCAAGAAAACTCCCTCCAGCTCAGCAATGGGTGGCAATGGCAAAACTTTGAGCCGGAATTTAATTGACTCAATCCCATCATTGGACCGCTCAATGGTCCCCTTCCAATCCTTTCTGCTGGTCAGGTATCTATCTATTATTGCCAAATATGTAGCCGCATCATCAAGCATATGGCCAGTGACAACCTCATCAGAATCTGGGGCATAAACCTCATGCCACCATTCCTTCAATTGATCCAAACTCAGGTACTTGGGAGCCATCTTATTCCTCCCTGTCATCACTTCAAAAAATGCAATGCAACCATCATAGATTGCAGTAAGGTCGGCATCAATGGCTTTTCTTCGTTTCTTTATCTTTTTCAGGGCTCCCTGCCTGATCTGTAATGCTTCGAACCATTCCCATGGTTCATCCAACCTGGAAGAGGGAAGAATTCCATCCTTGCCCAATTGTTCCCTGCCATGCCCCAGAATAATCTTTGTCTTCTGCAACAAAGAATCGACATCATTCATATCCTGAGAAAGGATGCTTTCCATCAGCTCTTTTCCTCGGACTGCATCCTTGCCAACAGACAGGATCTCCTTAATAGCTTCATCCCCTTGTGTCCGAACACTCATTAACCAGTCTATGGCAGCTTGTGTGGAAGCCTTCATCTTCTCTATGCCAGAAACTGTTTCCTTCGGCAGAAATCCGGGAGTAGAAGAGGAGGACGGATGGAGGGACTGTAGAGGTTTCATGACCTCTTCTAATCTTTTCCTCAACCTTTCATTTTCCCTTTTCAATTCTCTCTTTGTCTGAGTCTCCTTCTTCAATCTATCCAGAATCACAGCACTTGACCCCTCGAATTCCTCAATGTCTTGTTCTAGGGAAGCTGGCCCAAGGTTGATGGTTTGGACACTATAATCTTGGCCTACTACCTCATCTCTTGTTTTATCTGCAACAGGGGTGGCGATGTGGACTACACGGTTATGCACCTCATCCCTTTCTACCCGGGAAATTATCCTAGCAGCCTTCTTCTTTTTCCCCTTTCCAATCTGAGATAACATTGCATCCCAGTCGAGAGGAGTGTCCTCCACTATCACCTGTTTCTTCCTCGCTATTTCTTTTTCTAACCAGTCCGGGGCCGCGGGGTCTGTCCAAATTCCTTCTGTGTTAGTTTTCCCCGGGTCCTCTGTGGCTTTCTCCTCTTCTGCTACCGCCACCTCGACTTCTTCTTCTTCTGTTGCCTTGTCATCATCTTTCTCTGGAGGTTGTTCACCTTGGTCCGTCTCCTCAAATCCCAACTCAGGAAGCACCGGCGATGGAGTTCCAGCGGGGATGATTTTCTCTGGTTCTGGCGATCCGCGGCCCTTCTCACTCTCCGGAGAGTCCTCGTACTGCACCGAGGGAGAAGTGTGCCTTTCTTCTGTCTCTACCTCGAGCCCGACAGCCTCACTGAATAATGCCCCTTCCTCAAACGGCTCTGCTTCTCCGCTGATTTCCTGCTCATCCGGATTTACCGGTTCTGTTACACCCTGTGGAGGAGAGACAGGCTTGTCCTGTTCAGTGGCTGGCGATATTGGAGAAGAAACCTTTGGGTATGCGGCATCCTTTGGGGCAGATTGGATCTTGGTATACTTTGGTCTTCTCCCTCAAGACTTTCTACATCCACAGCTGAGCTCATCTTATTTGGCCTTTCTTTTTCATACCCTTGTGATTCATGGCCTTCTTGGTGGAGAACATCCTCCTCCTCGACTTTCTCCACCTCCTCCTGCGTCCAGGGTGCGATAGTCGGGGTCTTCCACTGCGTTCTTGAGTAGGTTTCCTTTTTGTTGCCGGTTGAGTCGCTAGGAGCCGACCTTGATTTTGAAAGGAGAGGCCTTGGCTGTTTTCCCTTTGGGGTCCTCTTCCCCGGATTCCTCTGAAGTGGACATGGGGTTGAGATTCCCCATCAGGTCGAAAGTGAGGGGAACATCGGCATTTTCCAACACCCAGACCTCATGTTGGATCCAAGCAAAGGTATATTTTAGCACCGGAGCCATTAAGTCCTCCAACTCTGTCACCTCAGGCTCATTCCAGTCAATATCCGCTACTGACCTATCCTTGATGGGTTCATAGACATGGTCCTGGACCAGTTTTCCATCATCCTCCAGCTGATCTGGAATCAGCTTCACATTGTACTACCTAATTGCCTCTACTGGCAGCCGGGAATACCTTTTCCTTCGTGCATCAAGGTCATCCTTGATGTTGACCCAGTAGTCCTCCAAGTCCTCCTTGTGCCTGTATTCCCGGGTAGCCCTTTTCTGTGCCCCTCCGGTGATGTCAAAATTCATTCTCTTTGAATGGAAAGAGAATCCATAGGCGGCCAATTCCTCACCTGCAGTGTGAGCTGATTGAATGGAAGGACACATCACATCCACGCCAATCCCAAGAGGGAAGTCACCTCCAAAACCAGTTTTATGTTTCTCCCTCTTCACCACCGTGTCGAACTCACAAATTTGTCTTACGACCTCCAGTAGCACTATGTGGTCAGTGGGATACCTGGGCAATCTGTAGGGAGCAACGGGGCATCCATCAATCCGAAGATAAGTGAAAGTGGGGAACTGGATGAACCAGGCCCCATAATTCTTAATCAACCCCCTAGCCCCATCGGACAATCTGATGTGCTCCGCATTCTGAAGGGTCCGGGTAATGTGCATAGTGAAGGCATCATTGGCCCTCCTATAATCTCCGTGCCCGAGGTGCAATTCCGGATAGACCTCATAGATAATGTCCTGTCCAATAGTTCCTGTCGGAGTAAGTCCCTTGTAGGGATAGGAGATGGCCAGTATATATATAACAAAGGAGGACATAGTAAACTTCTTTCCTTCCAAAACATTCCTCAGTTGCCTATCTATTTCTGCACTGATAAGTCCTGCCCAGTGGTAATTCGTTCCTTGGCCTATCTTGGTGATCACATGGACCATCCAACTTTCCAATACCCTGGCAGTTTTGAGTCCGGCCACCCTGCTCAACAGTGTGATGGCATCATAAATATCTGGCCTGAACTTCACCCTATGCAACTGTTTGGGCAATTTAGAGTGGTGAGACTTGGGCTTCTCAAGCCATGAGTTGATAAGCTGCTGAGCCTTAACTGGCTCGTTCTCATAATACGTGCGAGCAGTGTCAATGTTTAGGGCGCAGACCGAGGGGAGATCCGGCATGCTGAAAGCTCGGGCAATGGAGGCTGGACTGAAATTTTCCAACACCCGTCCCTCAGTACTAACTACCATCTGTGTGTCAAAGGTGTACTGCCTAGCACACTCCAAAATCAGCTCGTAACACTGGACTACTGGAGGGAACCCTGCCACGTGTACCAACCCTGAGTTCATCATCCCTTGCCTCAATGCTGATTGGTCCTTCTCAGTTGTTCTCTGTTTGAATTCTTCGTAACGCCAGGCACCAACGTTGGTATCGGACACATCTGCCCACACGGAGGATATCTTACTCTCTGGGACCTGACTCCTCATGTCTAATCTCAATTTTTCTGTCTCGGAAACTGCAGATGCCCCCGCACCACCTTTGGACTTCCCAGCAGCAGCTTTGCTTGATTCAGCCTGCACATCCAAGAATTATTATTAGAATTTAATTATTAAGCTCATATCCATCCAAAAGGTTAGCATACATCATACAAATCCATTAAAACCAAATGCCAATTGCCAATCTTCCGAGATCTGGAGAAATCAAATAATCCAGGAAAATCGTATAATCCGGGAAAATACATTCGGGGCGGAATTCCGGAGAAATCCGACCCAGACGGACTCCTGCCACCAAAGCACTATTAGCCATGTAAATCATTAATAGGCTCGGAAATCAAAGGAAAATCATCAATTTTACTCTTTGGCAATCAAGAAATAGGCATTAACAATCACTCCATCAATTCCCTCATCGAAATATACAAAAGAATGCAATCAGACAGGAAACCCGGAAAAATCCGAATGGGACGGACTTTCGCGGACAGCATCAAATGCACCGGAAATTAACTCTGTCCGCGGAATAAAAGGAAACCGGGAAAATCCGGGAGACCAGAAATTCCGCGACAGCCTCGGAAACCCGAAAAATGGCAAAACGTGCACCAACACAGGAGCGACCACAAGATCTTCAATACCAAAGCTCGAATGAACCCAAAACCGACGACAATTACCAGACTCGAATATGCAAAGAGTGTCCAACACTCAGAAGCACTCAAAGGAAGGATCCCATACTAAAATGACGATGCCCTAAATCGAACAATCACATATCCGCCATTAGAACCAGAGCAAGCTTTTAGGGTTAAAATATCAGTTCGGGATTTACCTAAAAATCCCTCTAATCCTCACAGGACGGGGAAGCCAACATAAAACGAGGCGAAAGTCATTCAAACACAAGATCAAATCATCGCTTTAACCGAAACACCAAGAAAACCCCAAATTCGCATGGTAACACATCCCGCACCCAAAACAATTAAGCAACACGACCCATAATTCCGTCTAAAGTGTAAATATGCAATCAAGCGGATAAACGGAACTCATAGGGCACGAGAGATGGGCTTCAAATAAAAAAAACGGATCAAACCGACTGAATAAATACGACACCCAAAGTCAAAACATGAGCCGACCCCAAAATTCAACAATGCCCAGTACAAGAAAACCCCAAATCACCATGCAAGCTAACGGAAGGGCGACGAATACATACCATGGATCAAGACGAGCAGAAATCGAGCTTAGAAAATCAATCCACGTGACAACACGTCCAAGCAACGAGATACTGGCAGCAACACTCAAGCAATCCACGCGCAAACAAACCAAGATCAAACCTCAAAGCTCAAACGAAAGTTCTGAATCGCCAGAGCAGAAAACAAGGAAGCAATCGAAGTTGGAATGAATCAGAAAATGCCCTAAATTCGCCCTTATACCCGTCTGAACCAAGATACCTCAGCCATTAATGCGCGAAAAGACGTTTCTGACAAGTCCGGAAACCCGTGCCCCAAGTGGAATTTCGGAGAATCCCAGAATGCGCGGAGACACGGATTCCGCGGAAATGCAGAAACCGGGGAAATCAGGAATATCGGGATTCTGACGGAATCCGGGAAAATCCGACTGGACCGGAAAATCCTGAAGTTAGGAAAAAACCTGGAATCGGAGAATCCGGCAAGAGACGGACAAAGAACCGGGACCGGAGAAATCCTCCAGAGGCCGAAAATCCCGGATCCAGGTGAAAACCCGGACTTGGCCAAAAACCCAATTTCAATCAATTGCAACCCCAAGGCAAGGGCGAAGCCAGCAAAACCAACATGTCAAGACCCCAAAATGATAAATCCAATAAAATCAAAGGTCAAAGACACAAAAAAGAAAGGGGGTCCCCCACTCCAAGTGGGGCGTGTTTAAAAACACTGTAATAAGGTTTGTTGCCTTTAATAATATTTAATGAAGTATATATCATGCATGTTTTTTAAATAATCTATTCATTATATATAATTATAAAAAATTGACATATTTAATCCAATTATATATCATTTTACAGGTCTTCAAACAATGGGAAAATTTGCATGTCCTCTTTGTGGTCCAAAGATGAAATCTCGTTGCTCAACAAGTTTAGGAAAGAAAGTGTTTGATGAGTATAGGCACTTCCTCCATAGAAATCATAAGTATCGAACTACTAAAAAAACATATTTTCAATGGGAAAGAAGAGACTACATCAAAACATGAAGGGTAACCTCACCTATGGAAGTTGGAATATAATAATTTATCATCAAGGTTTTTATCGGATCAAATTGTTTATCTATCATATATATGATATGTTTTGAATTTATATTTTTATATTGTGTTGTATTTACTCATGTTGTAATTGGCAATGATTGTTGTTAATTTTTTTAACTTATATGCTTCATGAAGGTTATCAAGGCATTAATAATTTGACTTCAAGGGCTGAAAAGTTATCTAGAACAATTTAGAAAGGTTTCCCCAATATGGCCCATTCTGATTGTGCATTTTGTTTGATCTGATGCAGCCGAGAAAGAATATAATAGAAGCGTTATGAGAAATATATATTGGATGGAAGGCATGACAAGAAAAATTGTCAAATTTGTGTGACATTCGGGAAGCCAATCATGCAATGAAAATTTTCATTCAATTAAATAGTGACGGGGACCAAATTAATATAAGTGCTCTTCCTGGGTTATTAATGTACCAACAAATCAATGCTATAAAAGAAGTCATACAAAAAATTCAATTTCCCATAGGATTTGTTGCAAACATAAACAATATCATAATAAAGAAAAGTGAATTTGAGTCGGATGAAAATGCATGATTGGAATACCTTCATTGTTAAGGTAATTATTCCTAGTATATATATATATTTGTATCACACATGTACTTTTTAGTGTATTATCTTTCTACTTTAATGAAAGATCATTTTATAATTGTTGTAGTATTCTATCTCTATCTCTCCTAGACAAATTTGACAACAATGTCAAGCAAGATATATATGATTTTGGAAAATACATGAGGTAAGTAGCGAGAGTTGTTCAATTTGTTGTATACATCTTATAATTGTCATTTGTTTTACTTGTTATGCAATATATTATATATTTTTGTTAAATCTTGTTAATATATTTGCACCTTGAATCACTTGTAGATGGTTGTCATCTAAAGAAATCCATAAAGAAGATATAAATTATTGGAAGAAAAAAATTCCTTGTCTAATGTGTGAAATGTAAAAGTGTCTAGACCTTTGACATTTTTCAATGCACAAGAACACTACCTCATACACCAAGTTGAGGAGATTGGGTGTAGACTTGTACACAAAGTGTGATGTAGATGGTTGAGAGGCAATTGATTTTTTGAAGGATTTGGTTGAAAAAAAAGAACACATCTGAGGGTTCTATGGTGAGGATATATGGTATACCATACCAGGTGTACATTACTAAATATCTTCCACAAAGTTTGCGGTAAGATCCGCCATGAATTAGCATTTGGGAACCAACTCCATTAACAAATTCGAAGAATTACTTGATGGGGGAGCGGTGAGATTGGGAAAGTGAGAGGTTATAAGATGGTCATTGAATTAATTAGAATACATTTTACATTTGGTTTTATGTATTCTACTTGTTAATTATTAATATTTAATATACATCAATTATAAATTAAGGTAAGTATATGGTAATTAATGAAATATATGCCATTTGAATTTAAAATTTACCCGTCTGATTGAGTAGAAATTAGGATGCACTACATTTGTACATCACAAAAAATGTTGATTTGGATGATGGTATGGATTGCACGATGTCAACAATCGGTCACACATTAACATGGGAAGGTGTGGCTTCATTAGTTCAAACTCATCCTAATGATTCCAATGTACACTAAAATTGATTGCTTATGGTTTAGAAGATAGCAAGTATGTATAAATATATTAATCACCCATATTATTTAATTATTTTCGAATTATATTGATGTATATATATGTTGAGATTGTTTTCTTTGCATACATTCGGCCAAGAATAAATATGTTTATCAACTGACGATATTGCAATAATTTTTACATGTTTGACATATTGCAGGTGAAACACCACAAGGATATGTGGTGCAATGGTTGTAAATTTTGAATCAAAATGTTGGATGACATGAAGAAAACTTGTGATTCTGGTATAATTGCAGTCTTTCAGGTGACTAATGTTTCATCTAGAAGAGACATACATCCAAAAGTCTCAGAAAATTGATACTATGGGATTTTGGATGATATACTTGAGTGTGACTTCAAGTCCTTCAAATTAGTTATGTTCATCGTCCAATGGTACATGTTACGATTGAATGAAAATGATCCCTAGAGAACTGTTATTGAACATGATAATGGTTGCATGGTTAATACAAGGTCGATCGAGCAAGCTAGAAATGAGTCCTATGTTCTTCCAAGCCAATGTGAGCAGGTATTTTACTCAGAGGTTCCAAGTAAATCATGTTGGTCATTTGTTGTTAGACATTATCCAAGAGGAAGGTCGGTATAGTATAATGTGGTGGAAGAAGAAGATACCAAAGAACTAGAAGATGATGTAGATGGTGGTCGGGATCAGCAGTTAGTTGATGATGTTGTTGATGAAGATGTGAAGAGGAGGAACTAGATCATGATGGTGTAGGAGTTAATGTTCATGAAGATGATATTTGTGTGGATGATGACATTATCGAAACTGATATCAATGATGATGATGATATGACCAATCCTTACAATGTCGAATCTAGATCGGATGATACAGACAAAGAGTTGGATGAGGAAGAAGATCAATGACATTGAAATGTATAAGTTATGCGATTATATTATCTATTTGATATTAATTTCTTGATAGAATTATATTTGGCTTATGTGGTTACATAATTAATTCATGATGTTTTTAATTTTTATGCCATTACATAATTAATTTAATGATGTACTTTTTAATGTTTAATTTTAATTCATGATGTTACAACTATTGGCTCTCCTATAAATTTCCATGATCATAATGAATAGTGTTTTGGGAAATTTCATGAAATATGACACATTGATCATAGTAGTGAAATAATTGCAAAGTCATTTAGATTTTTTAGACCAATCACCCTTCACAATGTCATTTTTAGGATCATCTCCAATTTGATTACTAGGACACATAAGGTAGGATTTTATTGGCTTTTCTTGGAGGAACATTGTGGCTTTGTGTAATGTGCACAAATTTTGGATGGGGTAGTGGTGCAAGAGCACCTACACCTCATCTTCTATGCTTAATCATGTGATGATAATTAGGGAGGTCAATAGGTTGGTTTAAGAATTTCAAGAATGTTTTATTGTGAATAAGGTCACTCAAGACCATTAGTCATGTTCTAGGTGAAGTTTTGAGTTATGAGTTTGAGTCTTGCACTAAAGAGTTTTGTAGCCTTTTTAAGGCAAATTGGAGAATTTACATGTAAAAGGGTGCAAGGTTAGTGTCATGTCAATAATAAGGCTATTATCAAGCCACTAGCATGGTATTAGAGGTGTCCTAGGAGTTTCAATACATTTGAAAGGTCAAAAAAATAAAACATTTCAATAGAGATGTTAACAACCTTGAAATTAGTGTGTTTTATGTTTCATGTGATCATAAAAGATTAAAAAGTCAGTTGTAGAGGTGGTTGTTTAGTGGTTGAGGTGTAAAGGAATTTAAAAGGCATAAAATGATCATTGTAAAGGTTTTTGATGGTTGAGGATTTAAAATACAAGCTCTTGACATTCGAAAATATGTGTTTTTCTCCAAAATTTCTGTATTTTTCCTATTTTGCAGCACTGTACAGTCACATACAGCCATATTTTGATGTGAAATAAATTCCATGTTGTGAAGATATGTGTTAGATTTGATTTGAATCTAATTTTAGGGTAACAAACAAGGCCAAATGATTTGAACCTTCTTCTCTTCAGGTGTTGCCAAACCTAGGTGGGCCTACCTTTGCAAACTAAGCAGACTTAAGTGATGTGATTTTGTTTACAGCAATCTATTCACAATGGCAATCTTACAGTGAATAGATATAATCCTAATAAAGTGTATGTGTAATATTAGAATATGTTTAGTTAACAGATGTAAAAAATAAAATGGATAAACTAAAAGATGAAATGTGTGACTAGTGCCTTCTTGGGTGTATGGAGTCTAATGAAGATCTAGAAAAGTGTAATCTATGATGGAAATCATTCAAACTATTTGGCACATAGATGTAGTTTATAACTTGTATAAACATGCAAGTAAATGACTGACAAACTCTACTTGAGATAGAATGACAATCCTAGTTATGTGATTCTTCTTATTGATCCAATTAATACTCTTCAGTTACTGTGATTGACTAGAAGGGTTTAATCTTTACTTGAAAGAACCAAATAATCACATCACACAAATACAAAAAATGTGTATCGGTAAACTGAATATATGCTTGATATATCAATTTAAACAATAGAAAAGCATAAAAATGGAGACAACTAGATAACTGTATAATTCCACAAACAACTGATACCAAAATTAAGCCACAAGTTCAGACATCTTCATTAACTTCATCAAAATTCATACATGCATCTGAGTCTTTTAAAGGAAAGTTTCATTGCAAACTATCTACTGTATCTTTCTCCTATCTGCCTATATCTATTTTACATTATGAAACATATATAAATATATCAAAATTGTGAAAGGACACGTCCTTTTAGAAATGTTTTTTGCTTAACAACAATAACAAACTAGAAATTATGCTCTATTAAGCCATAAATGGAAAATTTTAATTACTAAGTTCTTCTTAATAATCCAGATGATATTTCTAAACTACTGTGACTGACTCAAAGGATTTAATCTTTACTTGAAAGAACCAACAAATCACACCACACAGATGCAACAAATGTGCATAGATAAACTAGACATATACTTGAGATATCAATTTAAATAACATAAAATTATCAACCCTGGAGACAACTTAATAATGTTTTCAATTAATCCAACAAACAACTGATACCAGAAATGTGCCAAAAAATCAAATAACTTCCATTGATTCCTTCAGAGTTTCAAACATGCATCCAAGTCTCTTGTAATGTGAACATCATTGAAAACTATCTATCATATATTTCTCCTATTCATCCTATGTCCTTTTGATATCAAAAAATGGATACTTATACATCAAATGCTTGAAAGGACACATCCTTTAAGAAATGTCTTTTGTTTAACAACAATAAATTAAAACAAGTGATTAAGCTTTGTTTAGCCACAAGTGAATCTTTGATAAGTGATCCAAGTAGTCCTGACGCTCATGCGTATCTGCATCTCCTAATGTGTTCCGAATTGTGATCTCCATTTTCTCGTTTTGTTCGCATGCTTCATCCAACATTGTATCTTTCTTAGTAGCCTTCTTTAGGATCTCCTGCAATATTGATTCAAATTCACCATTCCACCTAGTTGCTTCCTTCAATATTCCTCCATCCTCAAAGAATGCAGTGAATCCTCATTTAGCAGTATCGATTAGTCCATGTGCATCCCCTTGTAATTATTCAAGAAATTCTTTGTGTTTTCTTATAAGATGATTTGCAGTGTCGATTGCCAAGCTATCAGGAGCATCCCTTTGGTTTATTTCTTGGAGCTTCTCTTGGATCCTGCCATCTATCCTCTTATGTTCTTGTACTGCAATAAAATTGTGTGAATGTGTTCCCCTGAGCTTACTCAACCGAGTCATTAGGCTGGATTATCTATTTTTAATTACTGTTACAAGTGCATCATATTTCCCTTGAGAATAAGCACTTAATCCTTCCCACTATTCCTTTGTCTATGAAATTTCACCATGAGTTAACAGCTTAGTTGATCCCATTGTGACTCCTAGCATATCTTTCAGGCAGTCATTTTCTCTCAACATTCTCTCATTGTTCATCTTGTACATTTCTTTTTCTTTGATCAACATTTGTATCTAGGCCTTGTTTAGTTTTGCTATATTTATCCCAATTTATGCTATTGCCATAGGATCAACCTCTCCAATCTCCAGAGTCATAACATGCCCAAATGCTTTCTTAGTATCAATAACAACTAATTTTTTGTGAGGTGGATACAAGGCCCAAATCATTAATGACCCTTCATTTGGATTATATTTAGACCCTGCATATACTTTTGTCACCCCCTCAAGGTTGAGCTTATGTGTGGCATTATTATTCTTCAGAAAACTGTCAAAAACCAATGCATAAGTGAGATCCAACCCCGAAAAGATCATAACACCAACATCTTCTAACATTTTCCTTCCTTTCTCAAGGGTCATACTCTCCATCTCTCTTTCCACACTCAATTTCAGATCATTTAATAACTACTCCTCATTACTTGGTGTGATATTGTCAACTGTTTCTCTTATTGCTTTTCCTTTCTGTTTATACAAGAAAGCCCTAAACTCTAGAGAATTTATAAATTCACTATGTGCCACAAATTATTTGTATTCCATTTGTCTTGTGTCTTTGTCTAGGCTTTCTTCAGTACCCAATTCTCTGGCAGGGCATTTGTACTCCTGGGTCCTCAATCTAGAAATATTATTGGGTGGGCTTTGTGGCATATCATCTCCAGATGCCTCCTCTCTAGAAGATAGCAATTCTATATCCTATAGTCCTTGGTTATATTCTTCAACCACTCTTTCTACTTCTTTTGCTTCTAAGTTCCTAATCATATCATCAAACTGATAGGGTACATGATTATACCCTCCAAACTTTATCTTTTGTTTAGCAGAATTAATGTATCCTTTTGGGTCAAAGTTCTTTCTTGGTGGTTCTTTTTTCATGTTGTATTGCAATAACTTGTCAAGAATTAGATCATATCCTTCCTTTTCCAACACAGTAAAATCACCAAAGCATAGTGTACTAGGCATAAAAGCTTGCTTTCCAAAAGAGCTCAAGTTCATAACACTAGAAAATTCCATTTGCCTGACAATTTCTAAATAGGTAACCCTGTCTAGAACTATTTTGGGCAGAATAAATGGGGTATCCTCAAATCCATACACTCTAATCATAGTAGCATCCTCCAAATAGTACCAGTCCCCCCAGTTGTGATTAATTTGCCCATTAAAATGCTTAGGTCTAAGAAACCTCTTTATTTCTTCAGACAAAGAATAGGCACACGAATGATTGTAGAATTTATACAATAGTTTTACAAAATATTCCTCAAAATACTAAATAGGAATTAGCAAACTGCTATACTAGATATGACCCATAACTAAATGAAATAACTTGACCCTTGTCAACTGCGAAACCCTCGGTTCCTCGGGCCACATTGAATATCTACTGGAATCACCATGGGCACAATTGACATGTATTCAGGGACTTCCATTCCCAACACCTGACCTACCAAAAAATAGGTGTATCTCATATAGGGCACAAATAAGTCAACATGGAATGGGGGTCCATCACTATCTTCTAGCGGAACTGGTTTTCCACCCTGTTTAGTTCTATGTAATGGTAGCCTCCAACCCTTATAAATTGTGTCCATCTTGCAAAATTCCTTCTCTAATTCTTCACATACAATTTTTTCATTACATACCCCTTCTAATTTGAAATCCTCACCTATTGCATCTTTTGATACATGCACAAATGGTTTCCTAGATGGGTCACATATGGCTTTAAGCTTTTAATTATAATGGGTAGCTAACAACTTCACCAATTCTACATTAATGAACACATTAGGGCAAACAAGCTTCCCCAGGTTAAGATTCCATGGATTACATACTGGTTCGAAACGATTCCTTCAATGATAATGAAAATTGAACAGCTCATAACCTCTTATTGGGGTCCAAATATCACCTATGTGCTTACATTTATCATCCAATTTATCTACTTCTACCCTAAGCTATGCAAAGCGTCTAGATTTGGGTCCAGAGCCAGGTAATTGATCAATAAGATCTTGATTTAATTTTCTCTCAGTGCCCTCTGGCTCAACTTCAGACTCAATTTTCTATTTTTTTCCTTTAGGGTGACTACTTTCCCATGTTTCTACCACTAATTTTCAAAAAAATTTGGTAGCTTCCATTTTATCTTTTCAAAATTGAAAATTTTAGAGTATAAAGAACTTACTATATTTCACTTGAAATATTTGAACTAAAGAAATATCCTAGCCCTTCATTTTTCCCCTTTGCTTCCTCTACTTCCAATTCCACAACAATGTATTTGATCAATTCCCTTCAATTCATGAAATTATTTATGCTCTGTGGTGCCATTAATGTTTTAGCTCAAGCATGAGTGTAGAAGATTTTCAAATTTCTCGCTGTCACATCATGTGATTATATCGTCAAGACATTTCAAACCTTAGGTGATCCTTTTATTTTAGGCTTAATCAACATTCACTAATCCTCCTGTTGATTGAAAAGACATCACATCCTTTTCACTGATACAAAAGTTATCCATTTATTTTATATAGATATCGCCTAGAGTCACCCCGATAATTATTTTGATTCATTTGTATCATTATCGACAAGAGATCATTTATCAC
>VDFB02236781.1:0-10796 GCA_007258455.2 Sequoia sempervirens
AAAATTCACATGGGGAAGGGAGATGCCTTATCCAAAAGAGGAAGGCCTTTAATAAGGTTGACTAAGGACACATGTCATAAAGGACATGGGGAAGAGAAAAGGAATTTAATATTCCTTAGAAGGATAAAAGGAATTAAAAATTCCTTGAGAGGTTGATTAGGCTAGCTAGTGAAGGATTAGAGGATGGTTAGGTGGCTAAGAGATTAGAGGCCAACTTGCAAAAGTTGGAGGATGTGACACCTCCTAATCAAAGATTAGGCATGTGCACATCCTAATGATGGGATTAGAAGATGGATTAGGATAAGATAAAAATGATGGAGGATGTGACATAAAGGGAATTAAATAAATGGCATATTTATTTAATTCATTTGATGAAAGGGGGAAGGTATTTAATTATTTAATTATATACCTTAGGGATTAAAGAGATAAGGTATTATTGATTAAATACCTTAGGGATTTGGCAGAATTAAAGCTATTAATTAAATAATAGCAGTATTACAAAAATAAGACGAAAGGGGATGAATTTGGATAAATTAAGTGTCCAAATTTAGACATCTACACTACCTAAAAGAATATTTACAAGCATGGTGACTAGGCACTATTTCCAAAGGGCCGTACAGATTGTATGGAGGAAAAGTGCTCTAGCACCACATTTTCAAAATACAGTCTGTTCAGACTAGAACTTGAACATAAAATAAACTATTTACAAAAAAAACTTATAAATGCAACAAAGAAACCTCCTAACCTTACACAATGCTTGGATACAACCACAACTACATTCCACAGATTGAAACTATAACAATTTAATCCATATAAGCACTGTTAAAAGAATAAAAACCAAAAAATAATACCAAGAATGCTGTTTTTCTTCAACTTCTGAAAACACAGTCCGTACAATGAAACTTCCAACCCCTTAAAAGGTTGAAGCCAACTTTAAATATGCCTCCCAAATAGTTAAGATTCTTGGTTTGAGTCTTTAGATGACCTAAAGATGCAATTTGTAAAACCCAATGTGTTTTCAAGCACTTTGACAAGATTGGTAAAGATGACAAGTTGGGGCTTCAAAACCCATTCATGATTACCACCTCCCAATCCATTGATCAAAGATTGATCAAGCATTATTAAAAAAAACAAAACCTAGCTAGATGGTCAACATGACCTCAACATAACACAACAAAAATTTGGACTTCCAACAAAAACTTCAATAAAGCTGAACTTTTCCAGGTGCTCCCGCACCATTCTCCCCCTCTACCCAAAACAACTAAGAAGAGGAAGGAGAGGCAAATGATAGGTCAATACCAAACTTCTTGAACTAATCTTCCTATACCCAAGTGGCTTCTGAATTTGGCTTGTTCTTCCACTTGATAAGGTGCTCCATGTACACCTTATGTCTTGTAGCTTTCTGCACTCTTGACTGCAAGATCTTCTTTGCTTGAAGCTTGTCTTGTTGAGGAAGGGTCACATTACTTATGTCCTTGAAGATTTCCTTGCTGTTATGATCCTCATCTTGGACTGATCCCTTGTACTTGATCAAATCAACAACATTGAAAACTGGAGAGATGCCCAAGTGTTATGGTAATTCCACCTTATATGCATTCTTTCCATATTTGGCCAACACCTTGCATGGACCCACTCTTTTCATCTGTAACTTGGTTGCCATTCCCTTCTACAATCTGGATTTGTTGAGGTGGACCATAACATAATCCCCAACTGTAAATTGCACATCTTTCTTTGACAGATCAACTTTCTCCTTCAACTTTTGGGTCGCTACTGTAACTGTTTGCTTGACCTGCTCATGAATCTCCTTCATGGTCTGAGTGAAGTCTTCTGCATGTCCACTTCTATTTTCCATAGATCCAAGGTCTCTGAGTTCACAAATTCCTCTTGGGTGCATCCCATACACAACCTCAAAAGGACTTTTCTCTGTAGTTCTATTTACACTGTCATTATAGGCATATTCAGCTTGGGAGATCACCATATCCCATGTCTGTCCATATTCTTTAGTCAAGCACCTTAAAAGATTACCCAACACTCTGTTAACCACCTCGGTTTGGCCATCGGTCTGAGGATGGTAAGCTGATTCAAATGACGGGTTTGTACCCAATCTGCTCCATAGAGTCTTCCAAAAGTGACTCATGAACTTCACATCCCTATCTAAAATAATGCTTAGAGGCAAGCCATGGATCCTACCAACTTCCTTGAAGAAAAGATGAGCTATGTAGCTTGAATCATGAGTAGTTTTGCAGGGAATGAAGTGACTCATCTTGCTAAATCTGTCCACTACTACATAAACACTATCAAAACCAATTTTGGTCTTAGGAAGACCTACCACAAAATCCATGCTCACACACTCCCATGGTCTGTTAGGAATGGGCAGGGGTTGATATAAACCAGTATTGCTAGCTCCTCCCTTAGCTTTCATGCATACAACACACTGTTCCACATATTTTCTGGCATCTCTTGCTAACTTAGGCCAGTAATAGAACCTTTGAACTAGCTCTAAAGTTTTATTATTACCAAAATGCCCACTAAGACTGCCATTATGCTTTTCTTGAATCAAATTTTCCCTCATTGACCCTCTTGGAACACGTAACTGATTACCCTTAAATAATAGTCCATTTTGCAGTGTATACTCAGCATATTGACTATGAAAATGATTCTCAAAATTAGAGCATACCTTGTAAGCTTCTGAGAAGTATTCATCTTCACCATAGAGGTCTTTGAAACTCTCTAATCCAATGTTTTTCAGCTGTATTTCCTGTACTATCAACAACCTTCTGCTTAATGCATCTGCAACCTTATTCATTTTCCCCTTTTTGTGCTTGATAGTGAATATGAAAGCTTGGATGTATTCCATCCATTTCAAATGCCTATTACTTAACTTCTCTTGGGTGTTGATGTAGCTAAGTGCCTGGTTATCAGTGAAGACCACAAACTCTTTGGGTAACAAATAATGCCTCCACTTCCTAAGGGACTGCACTAAAGCATATAATTCTAGATCATAGGTGGAATATTTTTGCTTGGCTTCATTGAGATTTTCACTAAAGAAGGCTACAAGCCTACCTTCTTGACTAAGTACTCCACCTACTGCTACTCCACTTGCATCACACTCAATTGTGAATAACTTGTCAAAACTAGGTAATAACAGAATTGGTTGAGTTGCCACTTCTTGTTTCAGTTTTTCAAACCCTTTATCAGCCTCTTGAGTCCACTTAAATTTTGTTTTCAGACCACCTTTGATAGTATCTAGGACTGGTGCACATATACCACTGAAATTCCTTATGAATTTTCTATAAAATTGGGCTAAACCATGAAAACTCCTTACCTCTGTTGCTGTGGTTGGTGTAGGCCAGTTTAGGATGGCTTCTACCTTGCTTGGATCCGTCTTCAAGGTTCCTTTGGATACTACAAAACCTAGATACACCAGCTCTTGCTTGAAGAACTCACACTTCTCAAGGTTGATTTCCAACTTCTCTTCTTGCAACCTTTTAAGAACCATCTCCACATGCTTGAGGTGTTCTTCTGCTGTCTTACTGAAAATTAGTATGTCATCAATATATACTACTACAAAGATTCCTGTGAAATCCTGAAGCACCTCATTCATTAGTCTCATGAACGTGCTAGGGGAATTTGAGAGGCCAAATGGCATCACTTTCCACTCATATAACCCATCATTTGTCTTAAAAGTTGTCTTCCACTCATCTCCATCCTTAATCCTGATCTGATGGTAGCCACTCTTGAGATCCAACTTGGTGTAATACTATGCTCCTCCAAGGCAATCCATTAAATCTTCAATTCTAGGAATTGGGAACCTATACCTCATGGTGATCCTATTGATTGCTCTAGAATCAGTACAAAGTCTCCACTCACCTCCTTTCTTAGTTTCCAAAACCACTGGTACTGCACAAGGGATGATGCTCTTTTGAATTAGTCCTTGATCCAATAATTCTTGCACTTGCCTAGCCACCTCTTGGTTCTGCTCAGGTGTAAGCTTGTATGCTGCTTTGTTAGGTAATGAGGATCCAAGTATGAAGTCAATTTGATGACTTATTGCTCTCTTTGGAGGTAAAGTTGCAGGGGTACCATCACTCACTATGCTCTTGTACTTATCAAGTAACCTTTGGACTGCTTTTGGTAAGACTGTCCTTTTAGCCTTTTCTTCCTCTTTGGACTGCATTAAAACCACATATCCTTCACCTCCTTGATGTAGATTGCTGATAAACTCTTTAACACTACTAAACATGATGTTTGGTACCTTGGACTATCCTTCATCTTCTTCTAACAGGGACTACAGTTTGAAGGTTCTTCCATCCTTCTTGAATGAGATGGTGTTCTCTTTCCCATCATAAATAGCACTTCTGTCATATTTCCATGGTCTTCCTAGTAGTAGATGACATGCATCCATGGGTAATACATCACAAATCAGCTTGTCTTTATAGCCTCCAATTGAAAATTCCACCGTTACTTGCTCATTAACTAAAACACTCTGCCCTTTATTCAGCCATGTGACCTTGTAGGGGTTATTGTGGGGTACTTTCTCCAATTTCAGTTTAGTTACTACCTCCTCTGAGATTATATTATCTGTTGAACCTGAGTCTACTATTACTTTGCACACTTTCCCAAGTATCTTGCATCTTACTCTAAAAAGAGCTCTTCTTTGTTTAGGTTCCTCTTTGACTAGTTGCCTGATCAAAACCCTATTAAACATCAGATTTTCTCCTACCTCAGACTCTATATGACTGATCTCAGATGCCTTAGTACTCATAGTGTCCTCTTGTGCATAAGCCACTCTCTTTTCATTGCTAGAAGAGGATGCTTTCTCCGGGCACCTATAAGCAGGGTGACCTAGTTGGTTACAATGATAACACTTCATGTTTGCAAAGTAAGAACTACTCCTACCTGCTCCTCTTCCTCTGTTTAAACCTCCTTGAGGTCCTCTTCCTCTATTAAATCCTCCTCTTGGAGATGTTTCACCTCCATGATTAGTGAGCTTAGATTCTCCTTGGTTCCTTTGATCATTACCTCTACCTTGGTAACCACCACGCTGTCGTCTTTGATCTCTGCCTTTGCCTCTGCCCTTAGAAGCCTGATCTTGCTTTCTTTTGTTCCTTTCCTCAATCTTTATAGCCAGCTGATAACATTGGTGGACTGTCTTGGGACTCAGTAGAGCCATCTCCTCCTGAATGTTCCATTTCAAACTAGTAAGATACCTAGCCACTTTGAGACTCTCATCCTCTGTCACATTAGACCTCATACAAAGCTTTTGGAACTCTTCAGTGTAAGTGTTTACATCTTGGTCTTTCTGCCTAAGACTTTGCCTCTTCTTGTGCAATTGAATCTCATAGTCATTTGGCATGTAGGCTTCCTTCACTTTAGCAACCATTCCTTTCCAAGTTGATATGGGCTATTTGCCTTCTTTTTCCCTCTCTGTCTGAATAAACTTCCACCATGTCAAGGCTAATCCTCTCAATCTTGACTTAGCAACCTTCACCTTCTAACCTTCAGTGACCCCATCACATTCAAAGTGATTCTCCATGCCTTCTATCCAGTCCATGACCAAATCAGGTTCCATCTTTCCACTAAACAGTGGTATGCCCTCAAGTCCTTTTCCACTCAAGGCTTTCAATGCCTTCAAGAAAGGCTCCTCCTCCAAAACAGGGTCAGGTTCAGGGACCTTGTCTTCCTCTACAACCTCTTCTTCCTTTGGTACCATTCCTTCCAACCTTGCATTGTTCAATGCTTTCTCAAGTTGCTCTATTCTTTCTTTTAACGACTTGTTGTCCTCTTCTTGTTATTCAACCCTCTTGGCTAATTGTGCATTTGTCACCATGACGGGAGTTTCACTTGACTCAACTTCTAACATATAAGTTGCTTTCCCAAATCTTTTGCTTGCTCTGATACCAATATGATAGGGAGAGGGATTGGAGGAATCACTCACTGATTCCTGCTCTTGGCCTTTCCTTGATAGACCTCCTTGGTGCCTTGATCCACCAATCTACCTATAGGTCCCTGCTCCTGACTAGGAACCCCTGGTTGTCTGACCAATCCCTCTTCTATCCACTTGTTTTCCTTCTTCCAAGCAAACCTTGGTGCTTCGCCATGTTCTCTCCTTTGGCCCTTAATCTTCCCTAAAGGCCAAATATCCTCAACCTTCTTCAAGGTTTTTGCAGGGGTTTGAAGGTGTTTCAAAAACTTCAAAATGGCCAATCTAAAGTCCTTGTGCAACCACAAACCTCCAACTTTCCATCGCTTCCTCAAGGTTCCTTCCCTAGGGTTTGAAAGGCTAGTAGCCTTGAGCCCCCAATTAGGTCTCTAAACAGGGTATAATGCTTTTCCCTCCTAAACCTACCAAAGAATCTAGGTTCTTGGCTTAGGAATTGTGTTTCCCCTGCCTACACCTTCAAGATTTCTTGGGTCTTAGCCCTATCCTGGCCGTACTATTCCCACATGCAAACACTGCCCAAAAACTAGGGTTTGCAAACTCTACAAAACTTTTTCCAGACTGTCAGAAAGTTCTCACCCCAAACGACTTAGTAGAATCTCCTCCTGGTCACCATGGGTTGCCAAGACTTTCCCCTAAATTCACAAGGAAGAATTTCTCAAATTTCTCTTTTCCCCTACAAGATATGTCACTTTTTCTCCAAGACTGCCCCAATCGTGCCTGCTCTGGCTCGCCTAGGGCATCCAATTGCTAGCATCCAATGAACTCACACAAACCCTACCTATAAGAATATTTACAAGCATGGTGACTAGGCACTATTTCCAAAGGGCCGTACAGATTGTATGGAGGAAAAGTGCTCTAGCACCACATTTTCAAAATACAGTCTGTTTAGACAAGAACTTGAACATAAAATAAACTATTTACAACAAAAACTTATAAATGCAACAAAGAAACCTCTTAACCTTACACAATGATTGGATACAACCACAACTACATTCCAAAGATCAAAACTATAACAATTTAATCCATATAAGCACTGTTAAAAGAACAAAAACCAGAAAATAATAGCAAGAACGATGTTTTTCTTCAACTTCTGAAAACACAGTTCGTACAATGAAACTTCCAACCCCTTCAAAGGTCGAAGCCAACTTTAAATATGCCTCCCAAATAGTTAAGCTTCTTGGTTCGAGTCTTTAGATGACCTAAAGATGCAGTTTGTAAAACCCAATGTGTTTTCAAGCACTTTGACAAGATTGGTAAAGATGACAAGTTGGGGCTTCAAAACCCATTCATGATTGCCACCTCCCAATCCATTGATTAAAGATTGATCAAGCATTATTCAAAACAACAAAACCTAGCTAGATGGTCAACATGACCTCAACATAACACAACAAAAATTTGGACTTCCAACAAAAACTTCAATAAAGCTGAACTTTGCCAGGTGCTCCTGCACCAGGAAGTCTTGTGGTATTTTGAGACAGCACACAACTTGAAGGATGGTGGAGATGGAAAAGGGAGTTGATCATGTTGTTTTGTTGTGATCTGTGTCTCCTGATTGGTAGCCGTATAACCTTGGTGTATGAGGTGGATTTCTTTTCTCTGTGACTGTGTAGCAGTAAAGCTTTCATATTGGGTGTCTATCTGAGAGGCTCCTTGATGATATGGAGAAGCCTAGTTTGTTTCTCAGCCATGGAAGAAAGTGCTTATGCTAGGTGGTGTTTCCTAGTGTTGGAAGGAACTATTTCCTGTTAACCTTGAATACATAAAGGATATGAAGTTAATCATTAGATGATTTGCAAGCTTTTGAAATAGCCTTTCTCTCTATCTTGGATGCATGTACATGCTGGTGGTTTAGATTTGGCCTAAAAGGGGCCTGGATTTCCTGAACTGTTGTTTTCTTTTTAAGGATGATTTGTACTTGCTTGGCTCTGTGGTTTTATAGGTTTTACATGGTCAAGAAAAACTTGTGGTTATGTGGAGTTGTTGTTAAGCTATTTTCTAGAGCCTAGATTTTGGGGTGTTGCTGGATGAGATAGTTGCAGTTATGCATGCATGCTTTGTGCATGGTTTGAGAAGGTGTGATTTCTTCTCTACATGGGAGTGTTGGTACTTGATCTGTCACTTAGCATTCCTATGGTGGTACTTGTGAGTTCCATGATTATGGTTCTCATTATGGACATGATTGGAAAATCAGGTTTGGTGTGATCTGGTGTTTGAGTCATGTTGTTTACATGGTTATTCTCTTTGAAATCTCAGTGTTGCAGTTTCTAATGTGATGATGGGTTTGCATGTTTTATTTTTGTGATCTACGAGTTATGTGGTTGGTGGATTAGCTACCCATTGGCTACAGTGAGATAACTTGGATGTGGACTGTCTTTATCCATGAGGTTGATTCATTGCTGGTGCAAACTTGTTAGCTGGCCTTGTCTGTGGTCACTTGTGCATTGGTGTGATTGCTTTGAGATGAGAGGATGGATATTGTTTGAGTACCTGAATAGTTGGTTATGGGAACTTGAAGCAGGTGGTCATGATGCTTGGAGAGCTCGGGTGTCACATTTCAGTGGGAGCTTTAGCAGTGACTGTGGGTTCATCACATGGTGGTGAATGGTCTTCTTTAGTGTTGCAGATGTTTCAAGGGGGAGATTTTAGATCCTGTTGCTGCAGAAGGGTTCTTTCGCATTTGCATGGACATTATTTGAAGATGTGCAACATCTTGGATCCATGGAGGACGCTTGGAGTCTTTGGCTGAGGTGTTGGTGGTGCTTGACAGGTGATGTTGGTTTTGAGTCTATTTGCTTAATGTCATGGTATACTCTTGGTTGTGCACTGGAGTTTTAGCATTGTGCATTGTACTTGAGACTATGGTGAAGTCACTTGAAGCATGGTATCTCCTAAGGGGATATGTAGATCATGGTGTCATGATAAGTTCTTGATTCAAATGATTGGAGCTTTGACAGTGGTTTGGTAATTCTTTGTGTATTGCGTGCTTTGATTATTTGCTAGATACTTCATGATAGTGCAGTTTCTATTGAATTTTAGCATGAGATGATCGGTTGCTAGTACTCATGGATACATGAAGAATAAGGTGAGGCTGTTTTTCTCTTATGAGAGAAGTGTTGTTGATTGGTATTCTTGATGAAGTTTTTCAGCAGAAAGTCTGAGAAGCCTACACCTTAGTTGAATGTGAGTTCAATAAGAGACCTATGAGGAGATTGCTCTTAGATTAGTCATGATGGCTTGTATATCTTGAAGGAGTATTCTTGTTCCCACTCTTGGTCTGCTCGATAGTTTATCTTAGAGGTATTTGGCCCATTATGTTTTTCAGATGTGGTTTTATGTTCACTTTCATGATATAGATCTTGAATTATTGTTTAATGGTTCTGGAGGATTCATAGTGGAAGATGTATAGTTTGGTTTATCTCCTTGAGATTTTTTGTTATGTTATTTACTGATGAGAATTGGTAGGAGATAATGTATGGGCTGATTTCCTGAAATGGGGAATGAAGTAGCTTGATTTTCTTTCTGAATGAGAAGGAGATCATTCTTGTCACAACTGGTAGTTAGAAGTGTCTGTAGGAGGATTCTCTACAGGAATATGATGTGTAGGGTTTCTCTCTTTAGTCTTGTTTTTCTTCCTGGATGTTTTTTTTCACATTACAATTGTTTGTTGCATGTGGAGATCTTGGGAGAATTGTTAAGACTTGTGGTGAGAGAAATGTTTCTTGTAACAGTTTGTTGCAGGTTGGGCATGCCATTGTGGATATTTCCTTGGTACTACATGGGTACATTCTCTATGTGCTGAAATTGGTAGACTTGTGATGTCTTTGAATTACTCAGGCAGTGGGAGTTCCTGTATGTGTTTTGTCTTCTTTGACTGGTTGGCACTTGGAGCTTGCATTCGCTATTGATGGGTTGGTTTTGGAGCAGCATGAGTTTACTAATGCTGATACCTTTGAGGTACGTGAGATTGGATGGAATAGCATGAGTTGTGGGTGCTATTTTTAGTCACATGGGTTATTAGTTGGGCGGAGGCAGTCAGTCTGATTGTTGTTCTAGCTGGTGTTTTTTTTGTCTTGTTTCTGAAGAATGACTTCACTGTTGTGTTCTAATTGAAGCTTTGAAGTTGATATTGCTTCTGTATAGCGTTTTGAGCACAGTGAAGTGGTAGCAGTATCTCATTGATGATATCACTAGGATCTTTTGCTTGTGTTCGTTGGAATAGTGCTTATTCACCTTGGCTTGAATCTTTCTTCCATAGGTGGCATGTTGGAAGATGACAGGGTTTGTTGCCTGAATGGTGGACATCTTGGATGTTGGTGTAGAATTCTTGATGGAGCATGAGAGCATGTTTTAGATCTATGTGGTTTCCTGGAAGGATGTGATCGGTTGCATTTCAGTTGTTTTGTTGGATAGTGAGTTATAGTTGGATGCCTGGTCTTTGTTGCAGATTGTCCGGTGAACTGATTCTGTGGAATCTTGTTGATTCGGTGTTTTGAATATTGTAGGGTCTGAACTAGTGGAGCTAGTGTGATATTAGTTTCTGGTTGCTTTGGAGGTGCCTATGTGATCTTTGTCAAGTGGGAGATTGTTGGAATTGTATGCCTCAATCCCACAAGTTGAAACTTCTTGTGAGCAATTTCGGTGAGACTGAGGAGATGTCTGGCTAATCTGCTAGTAGATCCTGAACTGTCACTATGACCTCCTAAATGTCTTGGCGATCAAAATTTGAAACCTTTGGTGTAACCTTGAACTATCAGAATGTGTTTCAGCGATGATAGGAAGTCTTGCCGATATCAGTGTGACTTTTGGTTTGTCTGGCTGATGTGATAATCAGTATGACTTGCTCCTATCGATA
>VDFB02236783.1:0-10870 GCA_007258455.2 Sequoia sempervirens
TTCTTCCCCTCTCCCTTCCCCCTCCTAATTCTCTCTCCCTCACTCTCCCCTTCTTCCCCTCTACCCTCCACCTCCTAATTACTGTTAGGTCTATATATGCAAAAATCGGATATCTGATTTATAGCACTAAAATCCTGTCGTTAGAGAGCATTATAAAATTGTTTTATTTAAAAAAAAATTCATATCAAATATCGGATTTAGTCGGATATCCGATTTGTGGGCCATACCAAAACCCCATATGGCCCATTTTTTGCATTCCAACAAACTCTACATTCTTTTTGTAGGCTTTGCAGGCGACAAACGTGCGGTTTCAGACAGGAAGAGACAAAGTTCAACTTTTTGGAGCATCTTGTACTCAAATTTGTCATAAACAATGATTTTTCAGCATCTTTTATGAGGTATAATGGGGAGCAGCAGTCGTCGGAAGCATAAACGTAAGAGAAAGCTTACAAAAGAACAAATTGAAGCATATAGACAAAAATATAAGGAAGATGATAGGAAGAGAAGACAAGGTATGTTAAATATTGGTGAATCTGAGCCCTATGGTCTTTCAAGTGAAGAGGAAATTGAATATGTACAAGGTGAAAATGTTGAACATGATATTGAAATTGGGAATGAAAATGTTCAAATTGATACTCAAAATGTTCAAGCTAAAAATGTTGGAATTGAAGATGTTGAACATGATATTCAAATTGGGAATGAAAATATTGAAATTGATAATGAAAATGTTGAAGGTGAAAATGTTGGAATTGAAGATGTTGAGTATGATCTTGAAGTTGGGAATGAAATTGAAATTCAAATTGAAGGTGAAAATATTGGAATTGAGATGTTGAACATAATATTGAACTAGGAGAAGTGTAAATTATGTTTCACCAAATTACATGAGAAATGAAGAACCTTGTGTGGAAGAAGACATATTCAAATTCAAGACCAAGAACCCTAAATGGTTACTTGAATTTGATGAGAACATTATAAACAATTTTGAAGGCAAGAGGTCAACATGAACTGTTTGGTTGTGGGCTAGAATAATTTTCAACCAATATTTTAGTGATAAGACATTGACCGAGCAATGCCAACTTTTGTACAATTGCTAAAGATGCAAAAGATGAGACCTTTGCTAGCCAAATTGAAGATTCATGTGAACAAGAAGACCGAAAAAAATTCTATTATTGTCAAAAATATTTTTAATGCTCTCAAGTCTATTGGAAAAATAACAAGGAAAAAGATAAGAGAGCTACTAAGAGAGTCATTACAACTGTCCTAGTAAGCCATCAATTGAAAAAGGCTTGCTTTATGAGACAAACTTGTATTGATTTTGACATAAATCGTAAAAATTTGGATAGAGCACTTGCAAGAAGAGAAAGAATATATGATCGTCTTCAAAATGAGACATGGGATTTTCTGAGAGGCTTCCACATGTTGATAAGAGTGGCCCGATAATGTCATGGCGAGTAATTCAACAATTTTGGCATGATAACTCCTAGGTATCACCCCAATCTGAAAGGATGTTTAAAGAGTTAAAGGTGTGTCGAGGACCGTACACCCACATCATAAACATTTCTTGGGAGGAGATCGATCACATGGAAACAATGTTGTTCAAAAAATTATTGGAAACACACATCCAAATATGGAAATCTCACAAAAGGGACTTTTGAAGGTTTGGAAGCCATTTTATTGTGTGCCTCTTAAAATTAAATACTTGTTGCAAATACCATGTGGAGTTTTCAATGTACCATGAACTATTATGCTATATTAGTTCTACTTTGCATACTAATGAAATGTTGTAGGGTGTGGTGCAATGCATATTCCAAAATCATCAAGGGACTTGCTAGATCTACTTTTATGTTCTAGAGATGATGGTTGCTTTTTCTATAGAAATGATTGTTTAAATGCAAAGTGCTCACAATGTGGTGGCTTGTCAAAGTTTGTTCAATGTTTTCATGACAGTTCTGAACATGAATTTGGAAAGAAGCTTGTTGAGAAAAAGAGATATGAGATAGTCAAATATACTTTGCAAAGTGGAAGTGAAGGTTTACAGGTCATGAAGTTGGTTCCACAAAGAATCTTGATGTTGCTGATTTTATTTGGATTTTAAGGATAATCTTTTCTACAAGTATGCAAGGCATAGTCATAGATCTCGATGGTTGGATCAACAATTTAGGATGTGTAAGGACTCTTTTCCGATTGGCACTATTATATCAATGGTTGATTTTCTGAAAACTACACATTGCAACCACAAAATGAAATTACAATCTAGATTATTACAATTCCAATTCAGTTACTATTTTTGTCCACATAACATTTTAGACATGCACAGTAGGTATAGAGGGAGGGGATTGAAAGATAATCGAGAGGTATCATTTTATATAGTGATGAGTAGATCACTTATTCAGTATGTCAGCTGTTTTAGAGGAATTTTTGAGTTCTTCTTTGGAGCATGGTATAGCATTGGGCGACATCTAATTTTGGTGGAATGTTGCAGTCAATTTAAAAGGTACTCATATGTTTTATTGGTTAATTAGAATGATACATGTAGAGAGGGGTCTACCTCATATTTGGAGTTTTTTTGAAGCTAGACATGGGAAAGGGGAGCATGATGGAGCAAGTGCATGCGTAAAGAGAGCTCTAGTTAAGGAGCAATTGAAGATTTCAGGAGCAAAATTCAGTGATGCACATTCTATTGTTGATTGGTGTAGTTCAGCATTATCATAGGGAGGGACACTTGATTCAATAATGCGCAGATTTTTTTGGTTCATTGAGGAGGGTACAATGGGAGGTAGATTGGATTGTCATACAATCAAAGATTCTTCAAAGATGCATTCATTTTGAAGCTCAGATGCAGGCACATGGACCATTTGGACACAAGAGTTGGCTTGTTTTTGTCAAAGTTGTATTCAGTACGAGTGGGATCAATGTGAGTCAAGTGAGTGGGTGGATACATGGGTACCACAGTATCTAACTCCTTTATCTCAAACAATATCCATGACAAATGACACAATGGAAAGTTCACTTGATTACAACCTACTTTCAAATCTACTACAGCTAGGACATATTTTTGTAGTTGTTGCATTGCAGGGGAATGAAGATAGATCAGACTATTCGTTGGTTCGATGTGTGCAGGTAAAGCATAAGCTAACACAACTGATGGAAGATGATGATAGTTTCATGTATCCTACAAGTTCATTTGTGGTTGTAGGAACTTGGTTGCAAACATACATGATTAGAAAGAATGGCATACTTGCATTTGAAGACTATGAGAAACACAAAACCATTCTCATGTATTTGCACCTTGTTACAACAATAAATGTTAAGTTGTTGAAGTATCATGCCAGACCAAAGATAAAACAACTATGGACACTTAGTAATGTTGATCATGAAGCAATATTGGATACTCTTAAGCAAATATATGACCCTTTAGGCACACTTGAATAGCATTTTCAAGAATGGAAGGTAAAATTCTTATGTTCATTATTATGCAAGTTCATTAGTGTTCTTTATTTAATATTGATATTTTATATACTATTGCAATGCAGGTGTCTTTAATAGTGATATTTTGTATGCACTTTTGTGATATTTTTGGCAAGATTGATCATGGACCTGCTACAACAATAGCCATCTCTGATCCTTTCGAAGAGGTATGTGATAGATTAGAACAATATAGATTGGTTATTCTAAGCGTCTTTTATAGTTTGCATCACCAACTCATCATCATTCAGGTTGTTTACATTAATATAGATATGTTAGTCTAAGCATCTTTTCTATTCTGACAATATAGATTTCTCATTTTCCCACTTTTGTGATATTCCTAGCACAATTGATCATGGACATGCTGCAATAATAGCCAGCTCTGATCCTTTCAAAGAGGTATGTGACAAATTACAACAATATATATTGGTTATTTTAAGCGTCTTTTATAGTTTGCATTACCATCTCATCATATTTTGTGTCACTTAGAATAATATCTAGATTGGTTATTCTAAGCATCTTTTATAGTTTGCATCACCAATTCATCACCATTCAAGTTGTTTAGATTAATATAAATTTGTTAGTCTAAGCATCTTTTCTATTGTGACAATATAGATTTCTCATTTTCCCACTTTTGCAATATTCCTGGCATGATTGATCATGGACCTGCTGCAATAATAGCCATCTCTGATCCTTTCAGAGAGGTATGTGACAGATTACAACAATATAGATTGGTTATTTTAAGCATCTTTTATAGTTTGCATTACCATCTCATCATATTTTGTGTCATTTAGAATAATATAGATTGGTTATTCTAAGCATCTTTTATAGTTTGCATCACCAATTCATCATCATTCAAGTTGTTTAGATTAATATAGATACATTAGTCTAAGCATCTTTTCTATTGTGACAATATAGATTTCTCATTTTCCCACTTTTCGCGATATTCGGCATGATTGATCATGGACTGCTACAACAATAGCTAGCTTTGATCCTTTCAGAGAGGTATGCAACATATTACAACAATATAGATTGGTTATTCTAAGCATCTTTATAGTTTGCATTACCATCTCATCATATTTTGTGTCATTTAGAATAATATAGATTGGTTATTCTAAGCTACCTTGATGGTTTGTACAGGTGCTTGTCAGTCCAAAACGTGAACATACTACTATTGTTGAAGACTGTGCCTTGAATGCCTCTAATAGGAAAATTTTGTAAAATTTGAATTCTCAAATTGGAAACAATGTAAAACGGTCATAATTGTGTATGGGTACCCAATGATATTTTTTGAAATATGGGTCAAATGTCTGGCATTGTATAAAGGGTATGTTTAAAGTGTAAAGGGGTTTGTATTTTGGAAACTCATAGGTTTTGTAAAGGGGTCTATTTTTGTACTTAATCGAGCTACAACCGAAGGTTTTCTTCTTGGTTCTTTCCTATTGGTATGCTCGTTTGAACCAGGTTTTGTAATATCTCCCATTTATATACAATAAATTATAGTGGCTTGCAACTTTTGCTCCTCAAATCCAACTTGGGTGCAACTTCATTTTTAGCAACTTTCACAAGGTTTTTAAGGAAATTGATGTTTCCAACCTTGCCACACCCTATAAATTCATCAAACATGTCTATTAGGACCTACACAAGCTTGATCCAACTTTAAATCTTGTTGCCCCTATGTTTCATTGACATTAGCAAGTTGTAACCACCATTTTTGGTGCAGGAGCACCTACACCACAATATGATTGTGGATCATTTCAATGATTAAAGTGTTAATATTTTGTTTTTTTGTCTTTAATGAGATCTAATAGTCCTAATGGTCATGTATTAGGAGGATTTTTTAGGTTTTAGGGTAAAAAAATGGAGATCCCAACTTGTCCTAGTTGTTGCTTTGTAGCCTTTGAAGGAAAAAATAGTAAATTTGTTTAGGGACAAGCAAGAACATTGTTTTGAACATGTAATGATGTTATTTCAAGCCATTAAGTGAGGTCTTAGTAAAGTTAGAAGTGGAAAAGTGCAACATTTCATTGAGTCATATTAATGTGAAAAATATTTGTATTTTGGCCTTCAACGGTCATTAAGGTTTCAAAATTCAGTTAATATTGGTGGTTAAAGGCATTGGGAGTTGGATTCCAAGGAATAGAAATGTACTTAAGGCCTTCAAGGGCTCGAGACAGGTTTGGTTGAATGATTTTTTTCTTTGAATCAATAAAGTTTCAATTGCTCAGTTCATATTTTACTGTTTTTCTTGTGTTTTCTGCCTGTGCAGAAGCCATTCAAGCATTTTTGTATCAAAAATTTATGTAGAAATGTTATTACATGTCTTGAATTTATTCTAACTTCTTAATAGAGGGTTTCTTTATTCATTTTGTGCCTCAAAACTCAGACTTTCTTTAGATGGGTTCCTGAACAGGGGAATAAGAGTTTTGCAATTTTAATGGCTTGAATCTCATCCCACCTACTGTGTGCCAATGTGAATCAGTGGGATGAGTTGGTAGGGATTATGAAATGATATTTCAAGAGTGGAAAGTGTGGAGAACTGGGTTTTGAAATAAAATGAAGAGTTAAAGGTCCAAAAATGGTGTTTTTTTCACTTGAAAATAGAGTTTTTACCCTAGGGTTTGCAAAAATATTTGAGATACCAAAAGTTTCTTTGTTTTCTAAGCATATTGGGGCCTAAATAAAGGTTTCTAAGGTGGTGGAAGAGTCTGAAAGGTTGTGGAAGTGCTACATCCAATAAACCCTCAAGAATTACACTAAAAAGAAGGGTTTTCTGATTTGATGGTTATAGGTCCGTACAAATGGAATCCAATTGTAGAATCTTTGTTTTCTTGGAAATTTATTTTTTCCCCAAGGTTTCAGTGGTTTGTGTAGTGTTTGAAGGTATGTTGCTTTGCATTTTTGGGCTAATTGAATAGCCTTTTCAAGGGTGAATGTATAGGAAGTCAACGCTGGTCCAAAGGAGTCTATGTTGTTTCTCATATATGTTGTGTAACTTAGATATGGGTGTTTGAATCAGTCATGTGTTGGTCTGGTGTTTTGGAAAATTGTGGAGTAATTGGACAAAAACTAGTTTCTCACTATTACAAGGGTTTAAGGGGGTTAAAGAGGGAAATGTGTATTTAGTTGCTTGTCAAGTTTTAAGGGAGTTTTGGACTATCCAAAGAGGTCAAAATAATCTTATTAGATTCCTCAAATAGGTAGGTTGCAAAGAGTTTGTGATTGTGCCCTTATGTTTGCATCAATTTTTCACCTAATTTTCACTTGGTCCAATGTAGCTCCGAGTAATTGGTGTATTTGGTTGCAAAGAAGGACCATCCTAGCATAAGCGTACCATCTGGACATGTTGGAACAATGTTTTGCTTTCAAATGCAGGAGTTGCGGAATAAAGAGGATGCACCACTTTGTAACTTTCTGCTTTTGGCACATCACAGCTGACTTTCCTCTCTTGAAAAGTCATCACCACCGGAGAATACCGAGAGATAGCAAAATTGAGAGGTTTTGTAGGCGGTCCCAACACGATCCCATAGCCTCGGAAAGGAGAGTTTGGCAGCATCCGCGATCTGATAAATAGCCCTTCAAGATTTCTACCTTTGCTTTGGACTCTTAAGGAATTGTTGGTCAATGTAGTTGAATTGATTCGGCGTATTTGGGTACAAGAGAGGACCATCTAAGCGTAAGCATTACCCATCCGGGACATGTTGGAGCAGTTTGTTTGATAAATCGCGAGGGATTCGCGGATGAAAGTTGCAACGTTTTGCAGCTTTAGCTGCTGCATCTAGCAGCTTTTTCCCTCGAGAAAGTCATCACCATGGGAAAAGCATACTCGAGAGATAGAAAAATCGAGAGAAGGTTTTAATAGATAGTTTTGAAAAAAATCCATAGCGGATGGAAGTCGCCAAGCCTCATGGTCTCACGAGAGGAAATAGCCCAGCCCTTCAAAGATTGTTTCCTTTTTAGCACTTTGGACTCTTAAAGAGAGTGTGGGTCCAATGCAACCGGAGTGATTTGACATATTGGGTGCAAAAGAGGACCATCCCTAGTGTAAAACATACCCATCGGATGTGTTGGAGCAGTGTTTGGTCGTATGGATTCTGAATGAAGTTACCACTTTGCAACTTTACATTGCTTGCATCTGACAACTTTTCCCTCACCTGAAAACTTGCCACCATGGGAAAATGCCTCCGAGATAGAAAAAACCAAGAGAGGTTATTGTAGATGGACCAAACACAATCCCATACCCTCATCTGAAGTCTATAAGCATCATGGTCTCTGAGAAATAGCCCTTCAAAGATTGCTTCCTTTTTAGCACTTTGGACTCTTAAGGAAATGATAGGTCTAATGCTTATTTCGGGTGATTGGCATATATTTGGGTGCAAGAGAGGACCATCCCCTAAGCGTAAGCATTACCCATCGGTGTTGGAACAGTCTGTTTAGTGCGTCTGAGTTGCAGAATGAAAGAAAGTTGCACTTTGCAGCTTTACACTACTGCATTTGGCAACTTTTCCTCAGCGAAAGTCATCACCCACGGGGAAAGCATACCTCCGAGAGATAGTAAAGGCCCGAGAGAGGTTTTTGTAGATGGTCTCAACATGATCCATAGCCTTAGACAGAGTGCAGCAGCATCACTGATCTCAAAGAAATGGCCAGCTAGAAAATGGCGGTCTCATAGAGATTCCATGACAAGCTAAGTACCCAATTGATAAAGCGCTCCTAGTTATTAGTTATGTAATACTGTGAAGTAATTGCATAGCTGCCCAGAGTTGACTTTGTAAAAACTATATTGTTATTAGAAATTTTTCATCCTATCAGCATCTAGTTATTTACTTATGCAATGTGAAGTAATGCTTTGAGTTTGAGAATATGTGCAATGCAATGTAATCAGCAATATGAATATAAACTACATAATATTTAACCATTCTTTTTTATGCTATTGTACATTGATGTTTAACCAATGCTCACTTGATTCAATTTTCAAAGAGTTTAATCATGCACATGAAGGAGGAAATTAAATTTCAATTAATAAACTTCTTATCAAATTATCCAAGCCAATAGATGTATGTCCATATACAAATGGCATCAAATCAACTCCAAACTAAATTTTTTACAATATGTGGCATATGCCATCTCGATTATCTATTCAAAATTTACATGCCAAATGTATCTCATCTAAACCTCTTGGATCATCAAAATGGAGCCTCTTTGAAGCACTCGTTGGCTTTGAAGGTAGCTGCACAAGAAAAAGTCAAACCACAATTGAGATTAGTTATACTATATAATTTAAAATCCAATAATTAACATAAAAATCAATATACATTGAATTATAATTGAACTCTAAAATTGAAATCTTGATTACCTAAAATATATGTCTCTTTGAAGGGTCAAGAGTCTTAGAATATACCCCTCTCAAAGAACCAACCAAACCAACTTTTGTAACGTCAATCTATATATGTGAACAAAAACATAAAATTGATCCAAGTTAGCATAGAATTGTCGATAATAAGAACATATTTACCAAGCACAAAATAAAATAAACACATACCTCTTTAGGCTGATCTTTTTCTTTATCTCCTTTAGGTGTTTCGACACCTCCTCCTTGAGGTGTTTCAACACCTCCTCCTTCAGGTGTTCAAATACCTACTCCTTCAGGTGTTGTGACACTTGTCAATAATGATGTATAGCTCACAACCACCTGTACATAAAAATGACAAGTACATATGAAACTATGAATCTATGTCAATGTATGCATAATCAATAAAAGATCTTATAAATCTTAATTCAATCAAATTTGAGTTCAATTACCTTTCCCTTATCTAACATTGTGTCTCCATAGTCTGGAGAGTGTCGCACCTCGCTCGCACTAGGTGTTTCCTACAAGCAAAGAATAAGATAAACATATAAGTTAATATATAATTTCATTAATGACAATTCAAATGACAAGCAAGTATATAGTAAAAAAATGTAAATGACTGAGTGCGAAAATACATATTGTGTGTGTGTCGAGGCCAAATGAAATGGCCCTAAGGGTGCTATCAGTCACCTGTGTGAGGTCCTCCTTAGACATTAATTGTTAAATAAACCATGTAAATAAATATTAGTACTTGATACTATCTCTTATTAATATTCATTTTTAAAAAAATGCAAGTTATGAATTTACACCTTAAATGTTACCTGTGTAACTATTCCAATGTCCACCTCTCTAGCAGGAGAGGACTCTGTAGGGTGTGCTCCACTCCCTGCGTGTGATCTATTATAATGTCCACATCCTGGATGTCATAATCAAAAGTGTCTAATGGATGCTTAGCGGGCTATACAATAGGACCCAAGCATATATGTTGGCACGTATTGCAAATATGTGGCACAAAAATGTGTGGACCCAAGGAGGATGATGCAGCAGCACTAGATCCATCTCCAACATCACCAGAATGTGGTTGAGCTACTGAAGAAGCATGGGAAACCAAAAGACCACTCAAAGAGTGAATGGCCTAGATAGTTTGTGTGGCTGCATCCTCCGTAATATCTAGATGTTGTATTGGAGGTGGTGAAGGAAGGGGAGGAAGGGGAACATGTGGGCACTTGACTACTCTAACTGCCCCTGGCCTATCCTGGGCATACCTCCACCAACTCCTTGGAAGGGTTTAATTTCAAAGTAATTGAAATGATGCCCTAACAAAAACTCAGCGTATAATTTTTTAATAAAGTAAAAAGGTACATCAAGATTATTGTTGGGTGGTTTATCAAAAACCATACACCAACGATCCCAAAAGTTATCTACTATGCCCCTATGTGTGCACCATTTTATAGACAGTTTTGGTTTGTTAACATTAATTAGCAAACCAGTGTTGGGGCTAATAAATAAAGAGGCTATTTGGGCTTTTGTTATTTGGAGATTTTTCACATCATCATAAGACAATCCACATGCATAATATTCCCTCATGGTTTCTCGCCACAAATGAAAGGCATTATGTTGGGTGGAGAGGGTTTCTACATTTGTAATTATTCTTGTCAATGTGGTTGACATACGGGATAATTGAGGGATTCTCTTCTGAACATCACAAATTCCCCTCAATTGCTCCATTTTTTCATGAATTAAGTCTTCAATTGATGGTTGCGGAGGTGGTGGAGCATTTGGTATTTCTGCATTTTGATTCTCAGATGGTGGATTTCCATTCTCAATTGGTAGAATTTGTGCATTCTCATTCTCAACAGCCATAATGCCTAATTAAAGTTAAAAAATAATTAATCTAATTACAATTAGACAATATAAATGAAAATATTATAAAAATACCCTAGTTTTTAAAAAAAATCCAAAAAAACCCTACTTTTTAACAAAAATATATAAAATTCTCTAATTTTTAATACAAATACATAAGCAACGCTATTTTTAAATCAAAATCCATAAAAA
>VDFB02236784.1:0-10046 GCA_007258455.2 Sequoia sempervirens
TTGGTGACCCAGGGTATCCCCGCGACCTCCGCCCAACGCCCCAACCTTACACTGGTTTAGATTGAGGGTGAGTGGAGGGCGAGACTAATCCCTGGAGCCGTGGTACAATCAGCACCCGCCCCCAGGTGTCTGCGGCCGAATAATTTCATGGGCCAGCGAGAGTCGAACCCAAGACCTCGGGGAGCAAACCCAAGACTCAAGCCAACTCCGCTAACCCGTGAGGGAATTTATGTAACATATTAAGTGCATGAAACCAATATATTAAGTGCATGAAATAAAGTCCAACAGAGTACATGAGAAACAAAAAATATAGTCCATGAAATAAACAAATATAACACATAAAATCACATGTTTCTAGGTCATGTACTGTCTCTATAATCAAGAGACCTCTTCACACCATGCAGACTATGTGGATGACCTGAAACACTCTGTATAAGAGAAAGATGAAATTAGATGTAAGACAATAAAAAATGATTTAATGACAATTTAATTTATAATCCATCATAAAATTAAATTACCATCATAACTACATCTAGATGCTCTGGTGCACTTGAAGCAACCTCTGAATTCTCTAAATCAATCTACATAAACAAGACAAAGAAATTCAAAATTAGATGTACAACTCTACAATTATTATTTTTTTAATTCAATTTAATTTATAATTTATCATATTTTAATTGTACCGTATTCTGAGGTTGTGCACTAGGCTCTTCTCCAGGACTTGTCTGTACATGCTCAACTACAAGATGTGTCTCATGCTATAAAAGAAAAAGAATATGTAAAAATCTCATATTATGTATATATTCATTTAAAATTTATAATTGACTTTAAATATAATAAAAAAATTAAATTACCATTTGATCTGGAACTTGCTCTACATGTCCTCTTGGTGGTGTAACTATGTCTGGGTCAGGGCTGAAAGTTGCACTAACAAAGTCCTACAAGATCAAAATTAAAGCATGTACAATTGAATTAGGTTAATATATATATATATATATATATATATATATATATATATATATATTCAAGTTTGCACATTTTGTGTAGAAATTTTTGTAAACAACCTAGAAATCAGTGGCCTCACGAGTACTGCAACATCAAATGTTTTCCCAATGCCCATTCCTATTGTGGTATCAACCTAGACATACATGTACATAGACATTTAAGGCTTATAATATTTACAAGTGTACATGCATGCGTTTCATATATCTAGTGAATTCAAAACTCATAAAATTGTAACTATACTAATGTAAACTTTAAAAAAATTTACAATATGAATGTACCTACCCCTAATCTATGATGCTTGATAGTGGAGGAGTGCTTGACAATCCCTCAGGAGGAATCGACGTGGATGCCGATTGAATCACCTAAACCAACATAAATATTTGAAACATATATGTGATTCAATTATAAATTTAAAACTCAAGTTAAATAATTTATGATTTCATATATAATTTTAAAATTGAAATCAAAATACCCCATAAGGGTTGCCGAGTATGACCGGTGTCGATGTATGTACTCGTGGAACAGATGATTGCCCTTGCATCGTTAGTGTCATCTGTACACCAAACAATTTGATTGTTAAAATGTATTGCAAACTTTTATTTGATATATACAACCATCAAAATTCTTATAAAATGAACGTACATCTAGATGCATATTTATACCTGTGTCGTAGTGTCCTCAGGGTGCTATTCTGCTATGAGGAACTCTACAAATGAACTGATGCGACCAGATGAACCACCAGAATCTCCCCATCCACCTGAACTAGGTGTGGCCTAATAAGGTCCATAACATACTTGATGACAACTAGTACATATATGGGGGATGAGCCTCAACACTCCTGGAGCGGTACTCGGACCAGCTCCATAAAAAACTCCTCCATCATCATCATCGTCTCTATGCTCCCCACTTGCTATTGCATAAGCGTGCTAATAAAGGTCTCCTGCGAATGTACTAAGGGAACCTAATGTTGAGACCAGAGCTTGATGATGTACAAGTGCAGGAATGGGAGGACCAGGAGCAACAACAAGGGGTTGCGCATGCATGGGGCGTAATCTCTATTGTGGCATGTCGCCACCAACACCCTTAAATGATCTAAAATCAAAATAATTGGGCTTTTTCCCCAAAACAAACTCTACATACATTTTTCTCAAAAAAAATAATGGGCACTCCCAATTAGCATGTGGGGGACTATCAAAAACCATATACCATCGATCCCAAAAATGTGCACTCATCTGCGGATGTATGCACCACCTCATGGATATTCTAGATTTGTTGGGTGGAATGGGTTGTATTAGAATGCTTGAGGGTCAAGAAAGTAGGGGGCTAGATGGGCTTTCGTTATTTTAAGGTCTAATATTTTTTTGTAAGAGAGACCATCAGAATAAAATTGTCTCATTTGTTCTATGTCTCATCGATGCCTATCAAGATCGGAATCAATCATCCTGATGGCATCAACAACGTTTTGCATTGCAGATGCAAAATGTCTCACATGTGGAGGAATCAATACTTGACTCTGCATAGCATTGATTTGATTTTGTAAGGATACAACTTGATCATTTATTCATGCTCTCAAGCGAGCCTCATCAGATGCAATAGGTGTTGTATGCGGCATATTAGGTGGAGGGGGAGGGGGAGGGGGAGGTGGAAGTGGAGGTAGAGGTGGAAGGGGGGGGAGGTGGATGTGGTTGTGGCTGAGGTGATGGATTGATGATATCATAATTGTTAAAATCATCCATGATATGCTCAATATAAATGTGCACCTGCATTAAATCATACAAAATAGTCCATGTCCATACATATATTAATATCATATATTTAATTGAAATGCAATATATTACTTTGATTGTTCAACTCAAGAGCATGTCCATACAAAATTCAAAATTAAATGTATGTACATGTACATTTAAAATAAAAATATGATGCATAATTTGCATGCGCATAAATCATTAAACTAAAAATATGTAGATACATACAAATTTCAAAAATTTAAGAACTATATATGCAAATTTTTAATACATGACATACATACTAAACAATAAACTTGGAAACATTCACAAAGCTCATTTTATGTCTAACACACACACACACACATATATATTACAATTTTTTTTTTTTTTTAATCATGATCTAGTAGATAGTCATAAAATATATACTATTATATATCATTCATTATAAGTTCATAAATTCCACCAAATTCATAAATCCATGTCACTAAAAATATCCATCTAGAACCAAAATCATAAATTCATGTCACTAAAAATATCCATTTGGAACCAAATTTATAAATTCATCACACAAAATATCCATCGCTCACCAAATTTATAAATTCATAACTATTTAAGATCATTGTTTTAATTTATAAACTATTATGGCTCTCTACTGCATAGATCTTCATTTCTTTGTGTTTTCCTTTTCAAAATCAGGAGTTCTCCTCTCCTCTAGCCATTTTCAATGCTCATCTACGATCCCATCCATAGCCCTAACAACATCAACAAGGGTTTGCATCCTAGATGCAAACATCCTCACAGGAGGTGTGGCACATTCTTCATTTTGAATAATGTTGATTTGATCTTGGATGGTTCTAGCAGAAGCACTGATTTGTGCTTTCAAACGAGCATGTTCATTGATTTCAGGTGGTGGAGGTGGGGGGTTACGAGGTGGAGTGGGTGGAGGTGAAGGTGAAGGTGTTGGAGATGGATGGCATGGAGGTGGATTGTGAATATTATTGAATGAATCCATGTGATCTTTAAGACATGAGTGAACCTGCATTAGATTTGTAATTTCAAGATGTAAGATACATGTTTAGGAAATACCTTTAAACCATTCAATATAAATGGCCTTAAATAATTGAATACAAATGATAAAATTATATGTAAGCCTCATTTATATGTCTAAGGCACATGTTACTTGAATGAAAATGCAATTAACTATTGATACTGTATAATCTTGTAGGATCTTATTATTGTTAAATTTGGCTAGGCCTTGGCCAACTTTGATCACCAAATTTTAAGAACTTCTTTGATCCCCTTAAGAAATTTCATATTGGAAACCCTTAAGAAATCGAATTATGATTTAGGGTGACAGGATGGCTTAAGGGGATCTACGTCTAGTGAGGTCCTAGGAGAAAATGACATGGCTCAAGTGAATAAAATTTGGTGAAGCTGCTCTAAGGCAACCAAATTTCATTAAGAGCCAAAGAAAAAAATGATGGCTTTAGGGTTTAGGGTTTAGACTTCAGAGTTTAGGGTTTAGGTAATAGGATATTTGGCGATCTACATGTAGTAAGATCCTAGGAAAAAAAATTACATGGAGGAATGAAATTTGGTGGAGCTACCAAGGCAACCAAATTTCATTAAGAGCCAAGAAAAATGACTTTAAGGTTTAGGTTTGTGACTTTAGAGTTTAGGTTTAGGGTAATAGGATAACTTAAGGGGATATATGTAGTAAGATCCTAGGGAAAAAATACATGGCATAAGGGAATGGAATTTGGTGGAGTTGCCTATGGCAACCAAATTTCATTAAGAGCCTAAGAAAAAATGATGGCTTTAGGGTTTAGGTTTTAGACTTAGAGTTTAGGGTTTAGGGTAATAAGATAACTTAAGGGGATATATGTAGTAAGATCCTAGGACAAAATTACATGGCATAAGGGAATGAAATTTGGTGGATTTTCCTAAGACAACCAAATTCCACTTTAAGGTTAGGTGGGACAAAATGAATGGTTTAGTGTTTAGGGTTTAGAACTAGAGTTCAAGGTCTAGGGCTTCAGAATTTGGAATATTTAATGAACTTGATAGTTAGTGAAGAACATTTTCTTTGTGGAATAGTTGATTGAGATCTACTTTGTTTCCAACTCCACAACCTAGATCATTATGGCAACTTTGATCACCAAATTTTAAGAACTTCTTTTGATCCCCTTAAGAAATCTAATTCAAGATTTAGGGGTGACAGATGGCTTAAGGATTTACATCTAGAGGTCCTAGGAGAAAACATTATTGCTCAAGTTCTTAAAATTTGGTGGTTTCCCTCAAGGCAACCAAATTTTATTAAGAGCCTTTAAAGAAAAAATGACAGCTTTAGGGTTTAGGGTTTAGACTTTAGAGTTCAGGGTTTAGGGTAATAGGATAACTTAACTTGGGGATGTACATGTAGTAAGATCCTAGGACAAAATTACATGGAATAAGGGAATGGAATATGGTGGATTTTCCTAAGACAACCAAATTTCACTTTAAGGTGTTGGGTAGGACAAAATGAATGGTTTAGTGTTTAGGGTTTAGATTTTAGAGTTCAAGGTTTAGGGTTTACAAAACCTAGGGTAAAGTTTTGGTGCCCCTTGGAATATTTAATGAACTTGCAAGTTAGTGAAGAACATTTTCTTGTGGAATAGTTGATTGAGATCTACTCTTGTTTCAACTGACCAACCTAGATCATGAAATCTCATTCATATTATAATCTTGCACGATCTTATTATTGTTAAATTTGGTTGCCTTGGGCAACTTCACCAAATGTTAAGAACTTCTTTGATCCCCTTAAGAAATTTGTCATATTTGGACCCCTTAAGAAATCGATTTACGATTTAAGGTGATAGGATGAAGGGGATCTAGATGTCTAGTGAGGTCCAAATTTAGTCATACTATAGCCTCATATTGGTTCCATTTAGCTCTGGGTCAGAAGTGTTTACCCCTCTAATAAAAAAAAGTATCATGTTAAAAATGAATCAATCTATACATATCACAAAAATAACAATAATCTTAAATGTAACCCATACTCTAACCATAATAGAATGCTAAATGATCCCCACCCCTAACCATACCCTAATTGAATTGTAAACCTAATTGAAACTTAATTAAATTATAACCTTACCTTAATATGTTCTACTTATATTATATTATATTTAAATTAATTTATATTTGTATTATAATTATATTAATATTTATTATATATTCCTAATTGTAACCTAACTATTTACTACAAACCTAATTAAATCTTAAGCCTAATCCTCATTAAAACCCCAAGTAAATTGTAACATTACCTATCCTTAATTGTAATCTTATATTATATTTTATGATATTAAATATTTATATTATTTAATATATTATATTAAATATAATATATTAAATAATATAAATATTTAATTATATTTTTTTTATATGAATCATCCTCCTATCTCTAAATTGTAATAATAGCATGTAGTTCCTCCAACCTATCATCATGTACCTCCTCCCTTTCCCATGTACCTTGCTGTACGGTTCCATCTTTGATCTCCTTATTGATGCATTTCTACCCTTCCACATAAATCTATATAGTATCAAAAATATAGGTAATTTTATGGCTATTGAATCTCTCACTAAAGAATCCATTATGATTGAGGATGGTGATTATTATCTAGGATCACATTTTAAAATCCTATAGAGGTCATGTGTGTGTGTTTCATCACATATATTCTCACAAACCCTTCCATTATCAACTCCTATATAATAGACACTTTTTACTAGATTGTATTCTCATATATTATGGGTCAAACAAGTACTTCCACCAAATTTATGAATTTATAATTTTGGCATTCTATATGATTCAAAATAGTTTTCTTACATAAATCTACCAAATAGACCCACTCCTTGACATTGAACCTACATAATTTTAGGTATGTCCAATGAAAGAAACTTACTCCATAGCACTCCTCACCACTTTTCTTTCCACCATTTAGAACCCCGATGACTATGTCTAATTGCCATAGAGAGTGATCATCCACCTTCAGCAAACAGAAACTAAAAGGTTTTTTATATTATGTGTTCAAATAAGGAAAACATTACAAAAAGCTCTACTAAATGGTGACACAGGGGCTTTGGCAAGCAACCAAATTTCATTTTTAAGGTCCTATCAAAATTCAAATGTTTTAGTGTTGAGGGTTTAGATTTTACAGCTTTTTGGGGCCTGAGGCCTAGCAAACTTAGGGTGAAGTTTGGGTGGCCCTTGGGATAATTTAGACTTGCAAGTTAGTGCCAATGGAATCAATTGTACACACTTTCTTAGATTTACTTAATTTGCTAACTAAATTGCAAACAAACATCAAGATGAACCATGAATTTTTAACTATTCTCTTAACATATTGTTTTCTAATCTAATTATAATTTAACATTGAAACTAAAGTTTAATATATATCATTTTCTCCATACAAAGAAAATAAAATTTAAAACATTTAAGCAATGCAAATGATTTTTTTTGAGCTCGAAATTACCTAGTTTTCAAAATCAAAATGATTTGCTCAATTTCAATTTAGGGTTTTAACAAAAAAATTTGTTCCAATTCAATTTAGGGTTTCAATTTCTAAACAATTAGGGTTTTTAATGCAATTTTTTCATTTCAATTCAAACTAGGGTTTTCAAATTCATTTTTTTTCATTTGATTTGAATTTAGGGTTTCAAAAAGCTTGATTAGGGTTTGTAAATGCAATGTTTTTATTTCATTTCGATTTCTAGGGTTTTGAAATGCAATTTTTTTTGTTTTATTTCAATTAGGGTTTTCAAATTCAATTTTTTTGGTTTAATCGAACAATTTAGGTTTCAAAAGTTAAATTTTGTTTGTAAAACACAATCCAAGATTCATTTTTTGATTTCTATTAAAAAATATTTAGGTTTCATTGAATTCTTTCATCTACTTTTACAATTACTCATTTCTACTATAACGCTTAAAAAATGCTCAAACGTGAAATAAATTTTAGTGCAAAATGTTGTTCACTATTTTCTTCAAAATTTCAATTCAAAATAGAAAATGCAAAAATGGATGTGGTGGCGCATCAGAAGGCTGATTGTAAATACTATCACTAGTACTGTGGTCCCATCCGGCCAGGAAGTAAACCTACGGAAAAAAAATGAAAATAGGTGCAGATCCCATTTCTACCAAACAAAGATCCTTATTTTGTAGAAATCAGATCCCAAGCTGTAGTAACGGATCCCGCTGCGGAAATTGGGATCCTCAGGTTTTTCCATTTGTTCGATCCAGGAAATGTATCCTCGATTATAGTATGAGGACTATTCAAGTGTCAGGCTCAAGATCCCGAAGCTAAACGAGATCCTGATTTTTAAAAATCAGGATCCCGTTTATTAAAATTAGGATCTCGTTTCCTCAAACCGATTTCAATTTTTTGGTTAAGGAAAAAACTTCCACGTTTCGTGGACTCAACTTTGTGCACTTACCCATTAATATACATTATATATATTTGTTTGATGTATGAAATTCAATGAACTTATTAGTCACTTTTTAAATATCTTGTTCCAATTTTATCTTATACAAATCATGTCTTATATTTACCACATTTTATATAATTGTTCAATTGTATAGATTATACATTTTATACATACAAGGAGATAGATTTTTTGTTCAATGATTCAAATATTTGCTAGAATTGGAAAATAGTTAAAATTACCTACCTTTAATTTATTATGAATATGATATAAACTATTTAAGGAATGTTTTAATATTTCACCTAACCATGTGATAAATTATTGAAATTTAAGAGTTAATCCAACAATATATGTATGGCATGTAAATATATATGAAATTTGATTCTAGATAAGAATTTATATAGTGCATAGTACTTGAAAATTATATAAAATATATATGCATATATGAGTGCATATAATCATCAAAATGAACATAACACAATCATAATTGAGTGCATATATAATCATCATATTAAAGTCAACTAATATAAATAAATGCAAACATGATCATATAATCGATATAATGTATGTCAAATGGTCTATGAAATAACATGTTCAAAATGTATATGTCAAGTCCAGCACATATATTTAAATACAACTACATCTATAGTCCATAAAATTTAAAACCATCTAACTATCAGGGTGATCAGTCAAATCAAGTCTCCTCTTTGCTCCATGTGGACTAGATGTATATGTATCATGTTGTAGAAGAGTACAAGAAACTTGAAATTAGATTTAAAATTATTTTAGAAATTTTGATTTAATTTAACATATAAAATTGAAAATATAAACTTGATAAAAATAAATTTAATTAAATATCTAGTAAATACAATAATAATGATTTTTAGTATGCATAAATTACCATATGATCATGTCAATCTAATGGCACATTTTTTTCAACGGGTAGTATAATTGTCAATCGAGAAGGTCCAAATGCTTGATCTACTAATTTCTACATATTCAAATAAAGAAAACAATATGTTAGAACCTTGAATATATATATTTAAAAGTTTCGTAAAAATTATATAGGAGATTTAGTAGATTTTACAACCTCAAATGATATGACCTCATGATCACGCACCTGAGATTTCCCATGCATAAAATCCAACGATGTCTCAGGTGCGCTCGCCATGGGTATCACATGAAATCCCTGGATATAGATACAACAATGTATAGATCATTCACACATGTGTACAAATTCAAATTAAATTATATCTATGATGTGTATTTATTTTAAACTTAACAAACTTTAGAAAGCACACATCTGAGATGGCCCATGTATAACAGCTGATGATGACTTAGGAGCGCTCACCACAACTTGTGGTTGGTCGGTACTTGATATCACATGACCTCCTTGCATCTAGATACAATATATCATTTCACACATGTGTACAAATTCAAATTAAATTAGAATATATATTGGTTTGTACCTGACCAAAAGGTGAGCCCAATTCTACAGCACTCAAAATATAGACACGATCATATTGAGATTCAAGCATCGTGTGATCATGCATCTACACTGAACACTTCTTGAATATATATATATATATATAATTTAATGTTATTATTTACATGAATTTTGCACATTTCAAATAAATTAAAATGTGCCAAGTTCAAAAGATGTACATACCTATGTAGGATGATCCTCAAAATATAGTAAATCCATATATGACTCCATCTTAGATGCATGTGGATCACCTAGAGTGGATGCCTAAGTATGCCCATAACCTGAGCCTCCATGATCTCTACTTCCCACTTCATCTGCCATGTGTGTAGTCTGATGAGTGAGATGTCTTGAAAGAGAACTCAATGCTCCTAATG
>VDFB02236786.1:0-25537 GCA_007258455.2 Sequoia sempervirens
TGTTAAATTCCACTTTTCCTAATGTGTTGTATTGTAGGACTTGAATGCTTGAATGAGAAATTAGGTCTTCAATCTTCCAATTTTCTTAAGATCTACAACCTGTACACAAAGAAGGGAAAGGGTTGTTTCGTATAGGGGATTTCTTAAGTTAAACCTCATTTTGGTATGTCTACCTCCACAATGACAATGATGAAGTAAAATGAAGCTTACCTTAGGTCAGGCAGAGGCTAAATGATAAACAAGTGGCAAATTGACAATTACTAAAACTTACCACCAAGATTTGCATTCCTTTGTGGATTGAAGTAATTATATTCATCACCTTCAAGGAGAAATTAATGCTTGATTTTAAGTCCTGCAAGTGTTAGTACTCACAAAATAAATAGACATGAAACATAAACAAACTCACATGTAAATATGATTCATTGCTTACACGTTGCTTGATTGAAATGATGTTGCTACAATTTTTCTAATTCTAATCTTGACTACTCAATTGCTCAATTAAAACTGTTAGGATTACTTCTCAAAATTGCTAGGCTTTCAAATGATGAAAAAAACTTGTATTTATATGGAATTCTTTAATTTATAGTTAATTAATTACATAAAAGCTAAAAAATGATTTTTAATTTCTAGATTTCAAAATACTAACGACATATTTGAATTGAGGCCAAAATAGGCTTGACATGGGCAATAGTGTCCTAGTCCAAACATATTTTGCAGCTTTAAGCATTGATAAATAAATATTATTCCTTAACCCCAATTCAACATCTGATTTTCCAAAGATTATTGTAAATGAGAAAATTAAATGCACAATTAGGTCTAAGCACATAAGGGGAAGTTAAACCTAGTGTGAAATTGTCAAGGGTGACAATTTACGATGCTACATTAATGAAACATCTTTAATTACTAAACTCAACTCTATTATTTTTTTCTAGGACACTAGTGCTTCAAATAAACAATAGAACATCCTCTAAAATCTACCTTATAGGTTAGATTCCTACATGAAGCACAAATTATCATGTATTGGTTGGATTCTTGCGCAATTGATGAATGACAATGTGCATTGTAAGGCCCAATGGAAAATAAACATGAAAAATAACACAAAATGGAAAAAATTCCAGTCACCTCACATTATACCACTCCTTGCTCGATTCCCTTTCTAAGCTCATCCAAATTGGGTTGTCAAAAGTCCCATCTACATGGAATTTTATTTTTCTAGAGTATCACTTAGAGCTCCATGAATTCCTATGATGAAGAGTGAAAATGAATAGTAAAAAATGATTTTTTTACCATATATAATTAACTTTTTCTCATAATTTATTCGATGGGTGAACTAGCCATTCTTTTTCCCCCTCATTGTGTTGGAAAAAATATGAGGGGGCACATATTCACCTTTCTTTTGAGTTTTTCTTCTAAATTTGTTACCAAATTATTCTTCCATCCATGTTAGCTTCCTTCAGTTTTGTAAACTAACATATATAATCTTGCAACATATATTACTTTTCTCAAATATAAAACACTCTAAGTTCATTGGGATGCAATTAAAAGGGTCTTTAGATATTTGTGTGGTACCTCATAGTATTCCTTGTGTTATCATAGTAATTTGACTGAAGATGAGATTTTCCTTTATATTCATGGTTATGTGGATTCAAACTGGGTAGGTGCTATTAATAGTAGACGATCCACTACTGCTTATGTGTTTACTTTATTTGGTGGTGCAATTAGTTAGATGAGCAAGTGATAGGTTGTGGTTACTTTGTCCACTATTGAAGCTGAGTATATGGAAGCTACTCATGCTTGTAAATAATCCATTTGGATTAAGAGACTATGTTCAGATATTAGAATAAAACAAGATGCAGTGACAATTTATTGCGATAGTCAAAGTGTGAATTATCTAGCTAAGAACCCAATGTTTCATGCCAGGACCAAGTACATTGATGTGCAACATCATTTTGTTAGAGATATGGTTAAAGATGGAAGGGTGAAGCTGGTTAAGGTAGAGACTTTGATTAATGTTGTTGATTCTTTAAGTAATCTTGTGACCATAGAGAAGTTCATATGGTGTTTAGAGACTATGGGCCTTTCAACCCTTAGCAATTAAGAGATGATGTTTATACACCCTCCCATTGCTCTTGCAAGGTGTTCGACAAGTGAGAGATTTTTTGGGAAAATGTGTCTCAACCTTGCAATTACGTAAGGTACTATTGATATGTCAAAATAGGGGGTGAGGGGTACTGCTCGTGAGGGGTCTGAGGGGATCATTCCCTAGCAGGAGGGGGTTCAAGGGTCATGCGCCTCAATGGAGGCTCAAGGGCAGTGCCTACAAAAGCTAAATTTTATTATTTATTATTATAAATTTGGATCATTCATACTTAGGTATCAGATTTGACGGTCAATATTTTATTAGCTTGACTTGCCTTAGAAGGTAACCCTATTTTATGAGGGAGTTGTATTATGACTATGTATTGTGATGTATTTTGAGAGTCCGATAGCGGTAGTGTTTCCTTTGGATCTCTGGTTGGTGATACTTGTGTGAGAAGCTTACTCTGCAATTATATTGTAATCTTCATGATTTCTAAATAATATATTGGACGGCTTTTGGAGTGTGGGATTTTTCTCCTAAAAGGGTTTCCCCAATGTAAATCAAGTTGTGTTGTGGTATGCATGATATTTATAGGTGAGTGCAAGATCATGGGGCTCTAAAAAGTGGCAATATGACAAAAAAGTGATTGATGAATTTTTAATCCAAATTTGATGAAACACAAAGGGTTTATTGAGAAAATTGTTAGCTTTCCACCAATATAAGATATGCCTTATTTTGACTATAATAGATAATTATTATTGATTTTCTACATGCATTATGACTAAAGTCCTTAATGATATGTTGATTGAAAAACATCTATAATTCTCAAATGGTTATATATCTTTCAAATTTGAAAGATGTGGCACATTTTATGATTCCCATACTATACATAAAACAAAGAAAATGAATTTCATAAATTTTTGACAAAGTTATGGTGGTTAGATAAACAAGTTTTAATATTTTATAAAGGTTCTAATAAAAAATTCATAACTAATTATTATTTTTTTTGGAAAAAGGCTAATAGCCTATATATTATATTAAAATAATCTTGAAGTAATTATAAAAGCACCCAAGAGGACCTAATTTATGCTTTTGAACCAACTGGAATATTTACATGATAATATTTTCTATTGCCCAGCTCAAACTTTGTTTTAGGGGCTGGGTGTCGTTCTTCCTTCTTACCATTTGCATAATTTACATTTGGTAAATCCTAAGGTGGAACCCCAAACAGAGATGCCCGACATGCCTTTAGACTTGTTGGGGATCAGGATTCACTTCTACCTTACCCTTCCTTCACTTTTGTGGAAGCAAACTAGCTGGGCTCTAATCTCCAATGAAAGACATCAAACATATTTCCGATGTCTGATGCTTGATGCACTACTAATGCACGATGCACTACCAAATCCTGATGCACTACTAATGCCCGATGAAAGACATATCTTTGATGTCCAAATCTCAATGCTTGATGAAAGACATATCTCCAATGTCCAAAGTCTGATGTCCGATGCACTACCAATGCCCGATGAAAGACATATCTTTGATGTTCGATGCCCAATGCACTACCAATTCTTGATGCACTACATATATCCGATGTATCCTTGCCTCACTTGGACATATCTTTGATTTTCGATGCCTGATGCACTACCCATGCCTAATCTTCAAAGAAAGACATTGGACATATCTTTGATATTTGATGCTCAATGCACTACCAATCCGCGATGAAAGAAATATCTCCAATGTTCGAAGCCTGACAAAAACCAAAGAAACCCCTGCACCTAATCCATTCAATTCCACACAAGTTTTAACTTATTCCCTTTTTAGCATATGCAAACATATATGACCCTTTGCTTGAATCAATAATTCCTATAGCTGCATTACAAAAATAACACTATCCCACTTAGCAATGCACTCCTAAATTTGAAAACAAAAATTCTTGTGATGCAATTGCTAGTAAGTGTGGACACACTTGTAATTCAATAGTGCTATTCATTAGTACCACCTCCTTTCCCTCACAACCCATGTTCGCCAAGCTATCTGCCAATCTATTCCCTTCACAATATGTATGTGTGATTAAGAAGATTGAAATATGTCTAGTAGAATCCAAGCTTTCTGCAAAATGTATTTCAAGTTCCAATTATGAATTTTCTTTTCCTTACAAGCATTCACAATAATGAGGACTTCTCCTTCAATATGGATTTTAGATATTCCCAACTTTAACCCAATTTCCAAACCAAAAAGCAATGCTTGTGATTCTATAATGTTATTAGTCCCACATGGTAAATGAAAAGATCTTGATGCTATTACCCCCCAGATGAATCACTAATACAAATACCTGCACTCGAGATACCCAAATTTCCCTTTGATGCTCCATCAAAGTTAAGTTTTGCAAAACCTGGTGAAGGATCCTTCCTTCTTATTGTACTCTGGTCCAATTTTACCTTGACATTCTTGTGCAAAGTCCCCTCAAAAGGAAGTTTTATGTCCTTCCAATTTTTGAGAATGGTGTAATCCTAGCTTGTGAAAAGAGAGCTAATGCTTTTGTGCTTCTAAACATAAGAATTAACTACTTTAGAAATAACCTTTTCAATCTTCACTTTGACTACCTCTACTGATGTTGATACCTTCTTGAATATTTCTAATATTGTGTTCCCACTAGATATTCCAAATTACTATTATCGGTATGATTTGCCATATACATGCAAAAAAGGAAGATTTGTACAAGATAAAACAACTTTGAAAGAGTTCCCATAAAGAATTTGGTAATGGAGCATATAAACTTAACTTATTAACAAAAAACTTCCAACAATTTTGGGCAAAACTACACTGAATAAACAAGTGATCATCATCTTCATACTCCAAATCACATAATGGGCATTTAAAAGGATCCGTTATCTTCAATTTAGCTAAATGATCACTTGTTAATATCCTATTTATCAAAGTTAACCATGTAAAGCTACCAACTTTGGGTAGAGTTTTATCATTCCAACAAAATGAATAATCTCTTTACAAAACTATTTTCTTCCTCCTTCTACTCAAAGCTTTGTAACCTTGCTTCACTGAATATGAGCCATTTTTTGATGGTACCCATACAATCCTATCTAGTTTATCCAAAATAAAAACAACTCTATCCTTTAATATATTTTGGAGTAGATAGTATTGACTAGCTGGTAGCAAAGAATTTGCAAAGTCTTTCCAAATAACTTTACCTATTAAGAAATCTATAGACTGAACATAATCCAGAAAGTTTTCATCCCATTCCTTAGTTAGGGTTTCCATTGCATTTTGAAGTTTAGGAGCATTTTGTAATGGACTATTGTCATTCTATGAATCTCTCCAAAAATTCACACTTTCACCATTATGAATTTCCCATGTGATATACAGGTTATAAGCTCTCTACAGGAGACTAGAAAGTTCCACATGGTTGAACCACTTGATGGATTTGATATGGTGAAAATTCTTGACGAGTTTGCATCATCCAAATATTTAGCTTGCATTAGCTTGGACCAGTTAGCTTCTATTTTCTCATAATTTTTCTAAGCAAGCTTCACACCAAAAGCATTGTTTCTATTTGAAATATTATGAATACCAACACCTACATGAAGTTTTTCCATCACCATATTTTCCAAAGAGATTAATGGCATTTTTTTCTACTCATAAATATTGCCTTTCCATAAAAAAGGTGACAAATTCAAGCATGTGTCAGGTAAAGTAGATCAAGAAAGAGTAGGGTTAGAAATGTATACCTAAACCATCGAGCAAGCAGTGCTCGGTCTGGTGTACTTGAAGGTGCAGGGAAAGCGAAGGGCTTCATAACTGCTCACAACTATGAAGTTGAAGAGAGAAAGCGCCTTACAGCTTCTCAATCCTATAAGGAAGGTATCTCCCAAAAAATCTATCATGGACGATACCTCGTGAAGCAAGCACCTCTCAGGTTCTCGATCCTGCAAGGAAGGTGTCCCCCAAAAACTCTAGCATGAAGGAGACCCAAAGGATGCATCCTACAGGCTCTCAATCTTATAGGGAAGGTAAACTCTAGAAACTCAAGCATGAAGTACACCCAAGGAAGCACCCTATAGGCTCTCAGTCTTGCAGGGAAAGGTATTCTCCATGAACTCAAGCATGAAGAACACTCAAAGAAGTGCCCTATAGGCTCTCAGTCCTACAGGGGAGCCACCCCCAAGATCTCTCGCATGGAGGAAGCTTAAAGGAAAGCACCCTACAGGTTTTCAACCCTGCAAGGAGGTATCCCCCAAGATATCTCACATGGAGGAAACCTGAGAAAGCGGATTCCACAGAGTTAGGAAGTGGCCACATAGGTGAGTGAGTGGGCAGTCGCACACATTGTCGATAGTTTTGAATTTTTTTGAAGGGGTCCCTTGGGAACTTGCCATGGAGAGGGTCCACTCAAGGGACACACAATTCAAAAGTAGATGTTCTCTTTCTTGAATTGATCCTTCATCAAGGAATCCTTTTGAAAGATTTTCACTTCATCAAGGAATTTGAAAGCAAGAATATGCCCCCATGCAAGGGGAAGATCAAAGATTTTTCCACTTTGGAGGAAGGTTTTCAAGTCCTTTCTTTACGAATCTGTGATGAAGGAAACACATTTTGTTAGGGTTCCAAGTTGGGAATGCAATTCTAAAGAAAGGTTTAAGAGGACTTTCGAGAAAAAATCATTGGTAATGAATGCATTTTCTAAAAATCAAGATGTTTAAAGAAGGGTGTTGTCACACATGAAAGGGACAACTCAAGCAAAGAAGAGAAAAAGATATAAAGGAAAAGAGGAAAAATGCAAATAAAGGGCACACGGGTAGCTTGATATTTCAAGGTTAGAACTGCTCATAAATATATATATATATATGTAGTAATAGTATATAAATGAACTATCATCAACCCCATTCTATATTAGATTATGTGAAGAATGCACGAGAAGAAAAAGTAAAAATAAAAAATTGGGTCAACATGGAAGGGAAGCCTAAATGCCCCCAACACTTTGCATCATCCCCAATTTATTGAAAGTCAATCACAAACATGGAAGAATGATGGCGCAAATAGAAGAAGGTTTATGACACAAAAACCACACCTCTATCTAGGCACCAATAAGGGTGACAAGGGTCATCCAGGAACACATAACATGAGTATAGGGGAACACATTAAAAAACACCCATACACACACATGAGACCAAGAAGGGGCCTCCTCTAACATTGATCGGCCAAGAGGTCGTCAGCTTCCCAATCTAAATCCTCATAAGGGGAAGAAGGACAAGCTTGCAATGGTGGGATGTTAAGAGGAGGAGCATCTGAACCTCCCACAATAAGGGCCAAGGAAGAGGGCCTCTCGAGGTCCTCTCCATTGAGCTCTTTTGGAGCTAAGGTTAGTGATTTTGTGAAGATCACTGATAAGGCTAGGACTTCATCCACAAAATTAAACATGCACCCCATAGGAGTGCCATGTGTAGCTTCGGAGGATGGGACAGGTTGCACCTGAGGTTCATCACTAAGCTCATTGAAGGACTCATGAGTGGCAAAAAAATCAGGGGAAGCTGAGACTGGCTCCATCACCAAGACAAAACAAATCAACGTAGGGCCACCTTATGAGGGAGGTGGAATTTTCTTACATCCTTCATTTCCAGAAGGACCACCCTTTTCCTCCTAATTTTTTAGAGGAGATGAACTCCCCACAGATGAGGCTAGAGGTGTCGAGGAGGAAAGAACTGTAGTGGATACAAATGAGGTATTAACCATATCCATGGACTTTGAGAAAGGTAGGATATACGAAACATACATCAGCAAAGGCAGCTCCATTGAGGGAGCAATGAACACCTATACTCATTTAGGGTTAGGCACATTCGTATTTGCAATGGAATCTGAGAGAAATATGGGACCAGATTGAAGGGAGGAAGAAGACTTTGCAGGAGGCCTTGAAGCAGGGGCATTTGTTTCTTCCTCTTTCCTTTGCAAGGTAGCCTGCTAGCCAAGAGAGCCTTTGGCCGGTGCTTGTGTTCGGGTGCAAGGTGGTTTCTTTAGCTTTTGGAGCTAGGGGCCAGAGGTTATGAAGGAGCAAAGGGATCCTGCTCAATCATAGGAATGTCCACCACGATCATTTTTGGTGGAGGGATAGGTTCCCACATTGGAGCAGGAGGAACGGGCTGAGGAGCGACAGGAGGAGTCGACTCAAGAGCCTCGGCGGCGAGCCTCTTTCCATTCACTATCTTAAGAGTAGGAGTAGTAAGAGGTCGTGAATAAAATTCTCTATGAGAACCTTTCTTTTTGCCATATAAATAGTACCATAGTACAAGATATTCATTAGGAAGATCCATGATCCTAAGCTTGGGTCTATGCCAAGGAGGAATCATCGGACTTAGTGGGTAGTCACCAGGCTTGCTCATCTAGTACTCTTCCTAGGAAGGGGGAGATGACGAGGTGGTCCGAGCAAAAATCACTTTCTCTTTACCTTTGCAAGAAGGAGAGGGAGTCGGCACGGGCTTCTCCTCTTTCTTTGGAGAAGAGGGAGCAGTCGGTGCAACTTTCTCTTTCTCCCTTAGGGAGGAGGAGGCAACTGACTGTTGCATTGCAAGAAGGGTCAGTTTTGGCTGTCCCTTGCCCCTAGTCTTATACTTTACATAATTCTTGTAAATCAGGTCCATTCTTGGAGGAAGCAGACCAACTGGGGAGGGCCAAAAGTGATCCAACGAGTATGCACCATGGGACATCAAGGGCTGATATTCGGTGTCATGCACTACATGCATGACACCTTTGTGGGAAAACTTTAAACATTTGTGAATAACAGAGGCAATCCCATTCATGGAAGTTAGCCAAGGAATTCCTAGCTTCACCTTGAATAGATCCAACTCCGGGATAACATCAAAAACTATGTCAACAGTTCTAGGTCCAACCAGAATAGACAAGGTTATCGAGCTGTAGGGTTTAAGACTCATACCATCGTGTATGTGGATGGTAGATTTTGTTTCTTCATAATTTTCCCTTTGTAGTGATTTTAACACTAATGTTTCCTCAATGATAACATTCATGCAGCTCGTGGGCTCTATCAAGACTCCTATTACAATATTACCATTGACATGAGCGAGAATGTAGAGAGGCGGAGGTTTTTTGTTTAAGGGTAAATCTTGTGATGTGAATGTAATGTACGATGAACCAGGTGTAGGTGGGACAATGGAAGTTACTGTGACCATATTGAAATAGGCCTTAGGTTGAGTATTAGAATTAGTGGGGTCTACAATCATGTTAGCAGAATGCGATGGAAATGATTCAATGTATATCTGCAGTTCACTATTAGCTTTTGCCACTGATTTGTTTGCATCTTTTTTACTCTTGTTGAGATGAATACTACCGTCCTCGATGTGGTCCTATATCTCATGACTGAGCCTCATGGAACATTGGTATCATGTCCATTCACCCAATGGTACTGATAGTAAGTGGTTCCATCATACCAATTAGGGTAAGGTTCTTTAATAGGCTTAAGATTTGACAAAGTTACGATCTTATCCTTCAATAACTTTTGTAAGATGGAAGTATAAGATTTTGAGAACTTTGTAAACTTCCGGTTGCATTTGAGGCCATTGTCACCACTAATGGCTACTACATTCATAACGAATTTACCTTTCCTAAAGATTGATATGATGGACTTCCACTCAAAATGGGAGCATGAGGACGATCCCCTGAACTGAACAACCATCTGCTAGTATTCTCGTAATGTTGCACACAAGTGTGCGAAAGAAGGATATTTCATAAGGGTGAACTTCTCTTGCCAAGGCCTCTATAAGTTCCCTATGAATACCTTTTGTATGTCAGAATTGGGTAGCTGATATGAGATTTGTGAGAGGAGCGCTTGGTAGAATGCTATGAAATCATTGATCTTTTTATTATCTCCCTGCTTACATCAGACAAGATCTAAGAAGGTCATCTTTAGCTCGATGTTTGTTTGAAATTGCCTAAGGAATTGATTAACAAGTTGGTCGAATGAGAAAATAGAGTTTTCAAGCAAGGAACAATACCATTCGAGTGTTGTGTCCTTGAGAGACTAGGGAAACAATTTAGCCATCAACACATCATGATGGAAGAAGTCGGTGAACAAGGCGTTAAAGGTAGAAACATGTGTCTATGGATCTCCCTTACCACCATACTTCTCAAATTTATGGATCTCCATTCCTTAAGGGAAAGGAGTGTTGAAGATTGCAATTGACAATGGGCTATGTCAGAAGAAGGGCTAGAAGATAGGTTGGGAGAGGCTTGGGAAAGACTCGCCAACTGGCTCTACATCTTACCCATATTCTGAAGAAGAGTATTCAAAATAAGGTCATTAGAAGATATAGGGCTAGAGGAACCTCCTGTAGAACTCCCACCAAGGCCACCTCCAAAACCACCACCAGTGTGACTCCTGCCAGAACCACTACCAGAGCCACCATTGCCAGTATGGCCTCTAATGGAACCACTGCCATGACCTCCACTGGAGCCGCCTCTGCCAACACCACTTCCATTGCTGAATCCACCACCACTACCAATGTCCCCACCACTCAGCCTGCCAAAGCCTCCACCACTAGAGGTGACAAGAGGGGTGAAGCTAAAACCCAAAGGGACCTTATTTACTTTGATAGTTTTAGGTTGCTCAGAGGAAGAAGGGATACTGATAGAAGGGAATGTGTCAGCCATGTAAACGGAAGTGGGAGGCATAGATACCCCTAATTATCCTTCACACTGTTTGAAAGTGACTCCTTGTGCAAAACTAGGGTTGCTTGAAGGAGCACATACTTTGACAAGACCTAGGTGGCTAGTTAGAAGCTCTATACCTATTTGATCCTTATCCATCATATTTTTTAATTCAGTAACAACCTGAGTGGCCTTGACCATCCTCAAATTTCTTTCCAAGTGGTTTTCCAATTCACCCAGTCCTCTAGCAAGGGCAAACACATATTCTGTAGCAATTTGAACAACCTCATTCTTGTCTACTGACGATGGTGTAGGAGACACAGGAGGAGTGGGGATGTGATCAGTCTCGTCAGAGAAGCCTAACTTGCTGCTCGACAACTACTCCTACAAGGCTAGACAAACAATGATACCAAAGAAAAGGCCTGTAGATAACCCAATAGAGATCTTTGTCCTTTCCATCGGAAGGTGTCACACACTTCTCTTAACAATATACCTGGAAGTTGTGGATTGGTTTCTGATGCCCATAAACCTTCACAACACTCAAGAGCACAAAAATCATGAACTACCTGAGGGAAGCTTCAACACCAACAGATGAATAGATGTTGGTTCACATCAGGTTCACCAAAAATGTGAGAGAGGGGGATCGCTGTGTGCAAGACCCTAGGTCACAGAGGGCCAAGATGCAAGAGGCTGCCCTAACTTACCTTAGCTAAGCAGAGTGTTAGGAAATGCGAGGTGGGAGTAACAAGGACTGTAAGGCCTCTCAGTCACTTTGCATACCCTAAATGAAAGAAGGGGCTAGGCGAGCCAGTTTTCAAGTCCAACACTACACCTCCGAAAGCTCTTTTTCCGAAGATGAAAGCACAGTCTTTGGTTGACAGTGTGGCGCACTAGCATTTCCAAAGTGTGCTGGCATCCATGTAGCTAGACAACAGTGAAGGCAAGGTCAAACTAATAAAAACTAGCTAACGGACCAACCAACTAACTAAAGGGAAAAAATTATGTGATTAAGTAAATGAAATATTCCCTAATATTATAAAGCAGAAATGCAAGAGTGAAAAGGATAAGAAGGGTCTCACCAAGGAATTCATTTTCTAGCCAATTCCTCGAAGAGAATGTTCTCCTACACACAACAAGAGAGGAAAATGTTGGGTGGCTGTATAGGGGCTTGCCTCAGTCAAACCCCCGTTTAGGTGTTTCCACCTCCATGAACAACCAAGAAAAACAAGATAAAGAGAGTAATGTAATAAATAGCACAAAAGCACTACAAAACAGTAAAATGCTAACTCAACCAAATGATAGAAGGAAAGAGAGGGAAGCTTACCACCTCCACCAAGGGCGCTCAAGGCTGCTTGGGGTAGAAAATGAGAGTACTCGAGCCTCTACTACAATGGCATTTTGTTCCCAACTTGTTTTACCAATGTGATGGAGTGTTGTGTTTGCTGCAATGGGGTGCTAGTATACTGCTTGAGAGCTTGAAAATGAATGTGAGAGTGTGAGAATGGAAGCCTGAAGGTGTGAAGAGTTGGAATGCATGTTGGAAGAATGAATTTGAAGAAGGAATGAAAGAAAATGACTATATTCAAGTCGGTTGGTCAAAGGGGGCATTACAACTTGACCCCCAATGAGAAGTGTAGTGCCTATACAGGTTTAGTCGCATGGATATGCCAAGGACGTAAGCACACTGCACAAATGTCTGCACACCATGTAGGAATCCCCAACAGAAATGCCTCCATCGATGCTCAAAACAGGTGCCAAGTGGGATGCAAGTAGCGGGCTTAGGTGGAATTAAGCCTCTGAACTTGGTTTTCTAAGGTGGGTAAAGGAAAAAAGGGGATTTTCACATGGGGTACAAATTTTGTCCTATACAGAAAGTAAAAAAAGAACTTATTCCTTTTTTCTTGTACTTTGGCTTGTTAGACATACACTCGCTTTTTATTTTTTCCTAAAAATTTAGTACTACTACATTGAAATTTTAAATTTTCAACAAATAGATTTATTTATTTTCTAAAGAAAGACTAATATCCTAGAAACTACAATGAATTTACTACAAATTCTGTTCTTACATATTTTTCAAATTATGTTAATAACCTATACAAATTTTTAAATCAAAATTTCTAACTCTATTTTTTTGAATTTCATTGCCACTTAAGGGCCTAGTTTGGACCCCCATGATCCTACAATGACCCTTATGTTTATTTCTATTTAAGTTTCTATAACTGTGTAAAGATCTATAAATTTTTGCATTATCCTCCTCTTAAGATTAGTGTAGGAAGTTGTTCCACTATCTTAGCTTCCTTACAACAACTATCTAATAGACAAGAAATACAACTCAAGCTTACTTTGGAAATTTTGTGAGAACTATGAGATAAAACATCTTTCTAGGGATGAGCTAGACTATAAAGAAAATATTTCTTGAAGTCTCTACATTTTTATTTAATGATAAAGCCTTCAGTACTTGAAATGAGCTGAATCTTATGCAAGATCACCATAATCCTAGGATTAGACCCAAGGCTCGTGTGAACCATAAGCCCGTCATGTGAAATCATAAAATATTTTAAATTAAAATGTCATTAGGGAAAGGAATGATAAGAATTCAACCTAGAAATATCATATATTTTTTTAAGAGGGTAAACACTTTTGACCTAGAGCTATGAACTAGTGAGGTAAAAAATGGGGGACCTCATCCCTAATATAAATATTCAAAAATTACACCCCAATGGGATTTTGGTGTAGGGGCACCTAGCTTTCATCATGTAAAAAGGGTTAGATGTTAGGTTTTTGTGAAGTTGAGTTAATTTTGATGGAATAAGGTCTATTTAGACCATGTGGGATGTTTTTTCTCATGTGGGGTTGGTTGTGTTAAAAGTTGTCATGTTTTGTTAAATGTTGTAAAAGTTGCAAATCAACTTTGCATTTTTGGTTTGTGTTGGAAGTTGAATAGTCAAGTTATTTGAAAAGTAGTTTAAACCATTGGTTTTTGGTTTTAAGAGTTTAAATATGCCTTGGGATGTTTGAGGCATTCTTTTGGAGACATTTTTGGTGATCAAGCAATAAGAACAATTATGTTTTCTATGTTGTATATTGTTTTTTCACTGCTATAGTAGGTTGTACGACTTTGTACTATCTACTAATGATATAATTTGCATTGGAATATTTGAAGGGATGAATTAGATGCCTTTTAGTTTTGGTTTCATCATTTTTCATTGAGTTAGGAGTGAGTTTGAAGAAATTTATTGAAAGTAGCCAAAAAACCCTAGTTTTGAGGGTTTTAGAGCAAAAACATGAAGTAGGGAACCATTCCACCGGTGGAAAATTATGAAAATTGATGGAATGGGATTAGTTAGGATTATTTTAATGATGGTAGGGTTTGTAGGAGCAAGGGATGGGGTTAAGTCCAAATTTGATCAAGTCGTAGCCTAATATCTCTATGTATTAGGCTTAGGAGAATAGGTTAGACATAGGGTTTTGTGAAAATATGATTGGATAATTGTTCTAGTCAATAAAATTTGTGTTTTCAAACCCCATGTGACTTGAGGAGATTCTTGGAGTGAATATTGGTACTTTGGAGGAAGGATTTCACAAAGTTGTTTTGGAAAACAAGCCTAATTAGGTCTCTTTCCAACATAGCAGTCATATTTAGAGGGTGTTGTTACAAAAAAAACATATTCACAAATTTGATATGTCTTAAAAGGGAATAAAGGGTATTTGTAATGGTGATTCAATTGTGGGTTTGATGTCTTCTTTGATAGATGTGATGAAAAATCACTATTTGGAGTGCTATAAGGAAGTTTGAAGGATTTGTGAGAAAAGGACCAAGTTAGGGTTTCATAGTTCCAAAGTTTGTTCGATTTGAATAGAAAGCTTCCACCCTGCTTTGCATCAAGTTGGTATCAAAGCATAGGTTTTGATCAACAAAGGGAAAAGTTTGAAGTTTGAAGGAACAAAGATGCCTCTTAAGAAAAATCCAACAACCAGAGAAGTGAGAGAGTTGAAAGAAAAGCATGCCAAGGAGTTGAGACAAGTAAAGGAGTCTCAAGAAGCTGTCCTAGCTAGACTTGCAACACTAGAGTCAAATCAAAAGAGAGGTGTGGTCACTAGATACTAGAGTGATGAAGAGGAAGAGGAAGAGGGTGAGAATGAAAACCATTAAGGAGGAGTCCAAGGAGGTGATGAGTTGGACCCTAATGAGTTGAGAATGGTTGAGTTGTTGAAGGCTATCAAGGGAGATACTCTTAAGGTGAAGATGGATAGTGAAGAGGTGCTAGATTGGGTTGATGTACTTGATAACCATTTTGAGTTCAAGGAGCTAGCAGATGAGAAAAAGGTGAAATTCGCCCTAGAATAGTTTTGATACTATCTAATAGACTTGGCCATGACATCTTAAAAACCTTGGATAGTTCAAACTTTGTAACTTCAGATCAGAAAAAATAAGTTCTTTCTCCCTAATTTGCACATCAATTCTGTACTTTTTGGGCAAGTATTCCATCCTATACCAACACATAGTATTCCAAGATTCTAGGATTTTTCAGGACCCAAAACTAAAACACAAGCAAGGATTACAATGCCAACCTGAACTAAACCAACACATAGATTACCAAATGCACCCACAAGAAATTTAAATTTGAAGACCAGAATTAAACTAGAGAACAAGCAATATGACTGGAACCCAGAAGACAATTCCCAAGGAACACAGGAAAATAAAAGATTACCCTTAACCGAGAACCCTACCAATAGAAGCTTATGACACCATTTGTAAAATAGCAGAAGACCCTAAAGAACCACACCTTTGACAAACCATAATACTTGAAACAAAGAGCTTGAAACCTTATAAATTAGGCATCCTGTACAATAGCAGCTGAAGAACATCATTAGGATCACACAAAACACAAGAACCTTAAACATTCAATACAAACTCCACTATCAATTCACACATATGAAATTTTAGCTCAACGTTGTAAGATATTTATAATTATTACAAGTAGTGTGAAATTAATACGCTTGATAGACTACATATACCACTTGTAATAATTACACTTAGCTGCTTTGAAACCATTTTCCAACTGTTTGTTTATCATGCGTGTGATTTGAGCATACATATTTAGAAATATTTCATGTTCCACTTGTTGAAATCACAAATAAACGAGAAATTTGAAAAGACTTGGTTGTGCAAAGATTTAATGCATTTGTGTAGAGTTGTTGCCCATTATGAATTAATGCACTTCCATTTCTATGAGGTACCATGTGTGTTTACAACATACACAAATTACACCACCATTTTCCACTTGTTTGTACCAATAGTTTGATGAAATAAATTTTGGTGATGTAGTAACCAGATGTCACTATGCCAATTACTAGATTCCCTCCTGAACTTCAACGTGAGTAGAACTCAATTTTATTTTGAAATCATAATTTGAAATGTAACACCAAGTGAACTATGAAAATGAGGAAAAAGCAAGGCTGCAGAAACAAACAAACATTAGCTTTTAATTTTTTAAAATTTTTTATTGGCCACAACCAAGCATGACAATATGATATCCTCTTCAGAATCCCCTCATTGACCATTTGAATTTTTTTTTAGCATCTTAGTAGTTCTTCATTTTGGTTCACTCTGTGATCCACACTTAAAAATGGTAGATCTTAAAGTGTTTCGAAATATTGATGCTAAAAATCAACACACGATTATATTCAGAAGCTCTTAATACACAATATGTAATAATTTTTTTTTATGCTTATTATATAACATCTATTGATTGTAGAGTCTCAACTTTTAAACAAGTCATTAAAAACATTAAAATTCAATATAAGTAAAAAATCCGTCCTTAACTTACAAAAACATGACGAAGTATATCCAACATTCTAGATGCATGTTTGATCACATTTATTAATTAATAAAAATTCAAAAACATATTATATTTTGAAGTTTTATTAAATTAATAAATAAGGTGAAATGAGCATCCATAATGCTCCCTCCCTGGTGTATAACCAAAAGAAATATTTCCATTAAAAAATATATATTGATTGTGTAGTCACAACTTTTAAATGAGAAATTGAAAATATGATTAAAAAAATCATTCTTATTAAAAAAAAACCATAAACATGATAAAATCTATCCAAAATTTCAAATATACATTTGATCCTTTTTATTAATTAATTAAAATTCAAAAATAAATTTTATTTAATTAATAAATTAAAATTTAAAAAACACTCTCAAGGGAATTCTAAAAACACTCCCATGAGAATTCCAAATGCATTTTAAACAACGTTTAAACTTCCCCTGGAGAAACCAAATGTTATAAATTAGAATCTCTATACATCTCTTTTTACTAGCCAATCCTGTCTGTTTATCAAACAAGGGATAGTTTTATAGTTGTTCTTTTTGGTATTGTTCGCTTTGTTGCTTCAAAATGAATGTATGCTTCCTGATAAACACTAAAACTTGATGTATTGTATACGTCGAGGCCAGAAAATAGTTTGTTGATCTTCTGTTTTGCATTCTTACTAATATTCGTGTAGGTTCCTTGAATGCATACATAAAAATACCTTCTCTAAAGATGCCGATAGGATCAGAGGCAGAATGTGTTACGTCTGTGAGCGTGCTCCACAAAATTCTAAAATGACTCACAATATAAGCATTGGAGGATTTGTGAAATGTTGTTGTGCATAGAGTACAAACAAATCGTTGAGCTATGGTAGGGTAATGGCTATGTAAAAGGAATGGCAACATTTCTAATGTCATGTCCTCATGTGGCTTCTTAGCTTATTTTGATTAGTAGTCGTTGCTCAATTTATTTAGGAGTTATTTGTGGAGCTGATGGCCCCATGAATACTCAATTTTTCAGCTTTTTTTTTTTTTTTTTTCGTAGCAAGTTTAAATTTGTATTAACAGTATTAATAATAATTTGTACAAAAAAAATTAGAAAAATAAAAAAGAAAGAAAATCTTAAAAAAGAGGGAAAGAAATTTGTCGAGCCATGTGGATTTTTAACAATATGCAGTTGTTGTTTATTTCTAGCCCTCCCTTTTTTCCCACAGCTTATTTTGAATTCCTAAATAGTAGCTGCTCTATTAAAATAGGAAAGATTCCAAATTATCCTTTCCTAACAACTTATTTATGCATGGGAACACAGCCTTGCTTAAATTTAAGCAGAAAATGGAGTTAAGCAGCCACATGGAGACATGAGGTAATAATTGATGACTTGAAGATAATAGGGAGTTCTATCATCAATTGTAGAATGATACTCAATCAACTCAATATCAAAGATTTAATAGACCTTCAAGACCGCTCATCTTTGGTTGGTCACAACGAGGTCAGAGTTATTAGATTTATTTCATTTTTCTTTAGCAAAGTTTGTTGGTAGATTTTGTTTTTGAAAGAGGAAAAAATGGGTTTTACAGGGACCCAAAACCACAAAGTTTACAAAAAAAACATAAGATCGTCAAAGTCACCATAAACAAAAAGGCTGTAAAGAAAACAACAAAATTACAAAGCCATAGCCATCAAAAAAGCTAGCAAGGGCCACATAAAAGACCCAAAAAGACTAGACAAAATGCCAACAACTAAACTTGGGACTTTAAAGTTTCCGCAGTCTTAGCTTCCAAGTCGTTCATTTCCTTGACCCCCCTCTTTAAGACCTGGATCATCTGGGTAGAAGGAGGTTCTTTCCTCTTAAGGTTGGCACAGGTCCTTTTCGATATACCTTGGTCCTCGTTCTTGCTTTTATCCTTGTCCTCTTCTAGATCAACAACCAATGAACCCTGTTGCGATTTCTCAAACTTTTCAAACATTGCATTGATGATTATGGCATTGTGCCTAGCCATTTTATGGTTTTGTTCCACTACAATTTTCATGTTATTTTTTATTTTGACAATCTCAGCTTCTAGAGTTTTGTACTTGTCCTCAATATCATCTTCTCCCATTCCAGTATTGTTCTTTTTCCATTTTCCTTCTTCATTGCTAAGAATGGACAACTTCAGTTCTAGTTCCACCAGCTTGCTATTAAGAATCCCATTTCTATGATTAAGATCATTAATTTCTTGATAGGCCCATTTCAAAACCACGAATATGTCACCAATGCCACTTCTAGCAGAGGCAAGAATGTCTCCAGAATGAACTCGGTCTAAAATGAGGTTAGCATCATCCGTATTGGGGGAGCTAGGAAATCTGGTATCATCAACTCTGAAAGAGGCAGGAGGGGAAGACAAAGTTTCTACTATCTTCAGGGTTCTCATTTTTTTCCTCCAGAGAGTCCACAAAGTAGGAAACCAACTTATTGGTAGGGGAGCCCTTGAGAGTGGGATTCTTTAAAGGACCCGAGAATTCAGGGTGGATCTCAGGGTTAGCTTTAGCAAGTTGGGGTTTACTAAGCTGGGTTTTGTTACTAGACAACATAGGGGGTGGGTGGGCTTCAACAATTCTCTCCTAGTTAGGTTGATTCTCTGAACCACCACTGTCCATTTCATAGTCCTTAGACGCTGTGGAGGCAAACGATTTGGATAATACCGACAAGATTTGATAGTGTTCATATATTAAAGTAATACGACCAAGATGAAGAATAGTGTATCTCCTGGGATTTTTCTTGTTGTCCTCAAGGCTATTACTCAATGAACATAATAGATAATGAGGGAGAGAAATCTGTACCTTATGGCAGAAGTGGTTAAGGATAGAAAAATGATGACCATAAACTCTGGTGAATCTCCCGTCTAGAGTAATATACTCCATTATGACACAAAGCACTTTTCTCCATAGTGCCTTGATGGTTTCAATTTCAAAGTAGCTGTTGGAAATTTTGACAATTTCAATCTCTCTTTTTCCTTCTTACGGAATTTAATTACCACCTTGTTAGAAAACCTTCTGTCGTGATAAAACTTCACACCCTCAGTGGACATTCTAGTCACCTCTCTAATAATTTTCTCATCCAGCTTCACCTTTCTCCCAAAGAGGATTATTTCTCCATTGTTCTAGTTCTTCTCAAAATAGTCTGTAGCCATAATATTAGGCTCGTGAAGTTTTTCCAAAAATGGAACCAGACCACCTCTCACAACCTGTTTCTAGACCTTATCATTCCTCATGTGCACCTCGTAGCTTTTTGGCTCAACTCTTTTCCTGTCGCTCCCATTTTCGTTTGTACCTCACTATAGACTCTACTAGCATCGAAACCCTGTTGCAATTTTATGCAACCATTCCAGTGGACCCACAAAGCATGCCGCTCTTTCTTCCCAGCTAAGTAAAATGACACGGCCCCATCAAATCTCTTGATTTCGATGTTATTAGCCCTTTTCCTTTTAATCATTAAATATATTTTCCTCTTTCCCATGCGCAACATCATAATCTAATAAGGCCCTGACTTCATCTCCCAAATCCCTACAATTCTACCACGTGTTCAATCCTTGCCTCTTAACCCCCTCATTTGCAAAGTAATCCACCACACTGTTAGCTTCCCTGTAGATGTGTGAAACTTTAACTTTATTGAACTTTTCTAGAATAGATTTATCTTCATCAATCCAATTATTTTTAGTCCAGGAGGGGGGGTCCTACCTAGGAGAAAATCAATGATGTTTTTAGAGTTCCCTTCAAGCCATAAGTGTTTAATATTCAAATTATGAGCTAACTTTAAAAATTGAAAAAGCTCCTATAGCCTCTGCCACATGGTTGGTTTGATGACCTAGGGATATGGAAACAACCACCATAAAGTTACCATTTGAGTCCCTTAACACACCTCCACTTCCGACCATCCCCAAATTGCCCTTTGCAGCACCATCAAAGTTGGCCTTAGACTAGCCATTAGGAGGAAAGGTCTAGCACACACCCTCCTTGCTTTTCTTAGTTGGCTTGGATGCCATAGAAACATCCATTTTAATATTCCAATCCTTTGCTATCATTAAATCATAGGGAGTACACACCTCAGCTTCAAGGTGGAGTAAAATGGGCAGGATTGTGGAGCACGGGTGGGAAAAGCAAGATTTTGAATCTCTGAGCAATGGAGTAGGATCTGAGGAATCCCAGGTAGAATCGATGCATGTTCCGAACAAGGAGAAAGGTAAGGATGAATTTGATGAGGAAACTAGAATTTTTTTTAGGTGGACCTGGGAGGGAAGACAAATTTGGGGGGGTCCCCTAAAAGACAAAAAGGTGAAAAATCCAATGAAGTGGTAGGGACCACTGATAGGGAAGGAGCAAAGCGCAAACCTTGGTCTTCGTTGTTTGGTGTTAAGCCAAACGAAAAATTGATTTTCCCTCAAGTGCGTAACTTTTCTGACCCAATGAAAGGTAAGTTTTCCATCTCTGTGCCTGATCCAATTATTGATCATAATATTTCTTTGATGGAAAAAGTTCTGGTTGGTAAGTTTATGGGCCCTAGACCAAATGTTGAGGTGGTTAGGGAGTTTGTCAAAAATAAGTGGAGAATAAATGGGAAGGTAATGGTGGCTGCTCTTCCTAGAGGATTCTTTTCCTTTGAGTTCACCTACAAGGAGGATATATTGGCTGTGAGGAGTGGTGGACCTTGGGTCATAGGAAAATCTTCCTTGGCCCTTAAGAAGTGGACTTCTCGTTTGGATCTCTCTGACTCTATTTTTGAGAATGTTCCAATTTGGGCTAGACTCCTGGGTCTCCCTCTAGAATATTGGAATGAGAACATCTTCAATGGTATTGCTAGTTCTTTTGGAGAGATTTTGTCTATTGACTCTATGACAATAGCTAGAAAGCGGCTGGTGTTTGCTCTAATCTATGTGGGAGTTTCACAAAATGCTAACCTCCCCTCTTTAATAGATATACAGTCAAAGTTGGGAACTTGGACACAAACTATAGAGTTTGAGTCCATTCCCTTTGCTTGCTTTAAGTGTAGAAAAATGGGGCATTGGACTAATAAATTCCCATTAAATGCCAACAAAGATAGAGAAAACCACCAGTCTAAACCTAAGACTGTCTGGAAAAAGAAATTTGATGGGGAAGGGAAAGCTAGCAATACCAATACCCTTAATGAGGAGTCTGGTAGGAAACCTGATGATTAGAGGAATACCACTAGTATCAATGGCGAAACAGAACCCAAGGATCCTAATGTGTAGAGGAATCAACAAATAGGGGCAAAAAGTAATGCTGGTCAAAAGGAAGATGGAGAATAAATCCTGGAGAATGTGGGGGATGGTAAAATGGATGAGGACTTTGTTTCTTCCACTTATAAGAGTTTACCTGAAGGCAAAGATAATGGGTATCCTGGATTGGAGGATATTTCTATTTAGGGTCTGTCTTTGGATATTGGTATTCCTATCCTAACTACTGTTTCTGTAGAATATTCCCCTCCGAGTGACGCTCTTAAAAAAAAAACTACTTCGGATTTTGTCATGGACACCTTTGAGAATATGAGCTAGAACACTGAACTCTTGAGTGATAATTTGAACCAGCTCAGGAATGGCTAGATGGATACTCTCCCTTGGGAGAAAAGAGGAATATATGATAAGGAATGGGAATTTGGCAGAGAGTTAGAGAGCCAAGAAGATACTGATTGGGAAGAAGTCATCTGTCATTCAAAGAAAAAGAAGGAGAAAATAAAACATCAGAATACTTCAAGTGGAGTTGTCGCCAGGATAAGAGGAAAGGTAGATTGTGGTGCTTCTAAGCTAAGCCAAGGCAGAAGGTCGAGCAAATGGTAGAGAGAGCATGAAATCTTTCAGGACATAGTGGATGGTGTTCAAAAGATCATTCTAGAGATTCTCCAATCCCCTCGTAAGATATGAAGATTATGTCATGGAATATTAAAGGGCTTAATAGCCTTCACACAAGGGATGTTTTGCACAATTTTTTTAGGGATCATAAAATTGATATTCTCCTCATCCAAGAAACTAAAATTTCCAAAGAGAAGGTGGAGAAGATTAAAATGTTTCAGAACTGTGGAATCCAAGGAAATAGTTCAGATGGTGCGTCAGAAGGAATTGCAAATTTTTGGAACCAAAACCTTATTAAAGGGGAACCTTTGCTAGAAAGCACTAATCATGTGGCTACAAAATTCACACATAAACAATTTTAGTTAGATTCAGTCAAATATCTATGCTCCCAATAGGAAAGGAGCTAGAAAATATTTGTGGAATGAGCTCTCTGCTTTCTGAAGGATCTTTGATAATGACCACTGGGTTGTTATGGGTGACTTCAATACCCCCCTTTTGAATGAAGAGAAATTTGGAGGATCTCAGGTGAATTAGGAGAGAAAATATGATCTTTTTGACTTCATCAACAATAAGGAGTTGATTGACTTGGATTTGCAAGGAGCCCAATATACATGGTCAAATAGGAGAATCGATATGGAACTTATTCAAGTAAGCTTAGATAGAACTTTAGTTTCTCATCAATGGCTTATAAACTACTTCTATTCACTTAAAGCTCTTTCTAGAGTGGGGTCAAATAATTTTCCCATAAGTTTTGTGGAAGAACCTATAAAGGTGAAGAAAAAATCTCCCTTTATATTTGAAAGAATGTGGTTGTCCCACCCCCTTATTTTTGATGAAATTAGGAAATGGTGGAATATTGATTATCTGGGTACTGCTATGTCCGGAATTGCTAAAAAAATGAGAGAAGTTAAACACAAATTAAGAAGCTGGAAAAAAGAGTCATTTGGAAAATTTTTTGGCATTAAATCTGAACTTCAAATGGAGCTTGTGGAGATCCAAGACAAAATTCAGAGGGAAGGATACATTGAAAAAAATAAGGCTAAATAAAATGAGCTGCTGGTGAAACTGCATGATATTATAGCTAAAGAGGAGGAGTTTTGGAGGTAGAGATCTAGGGTGTTGTGGCTCTCAGATGGAGATAGAGATACCAGGTACTTCCATTTTTCTTCCTCAAAACACAGGGCTGCCAATAGAATTTCTAATATAGAAGTTAATGGTATGAGATTTGTGGAAGAGGAAGACATCAAAACACAAGTTGTCCCTTTCTTTAACAACCTTCTTTCGGTGAAGGGGGAAATCAATCATAATGACCAAGATTTTTTGTTAGAGGCTATCCCTAAGATTGTTGAGAGGGAAGATAATGAAAAGCTTGCTGGCATTCCCTCTAACGAGGAAATTATGAAAGGTTTTTTTTCTTTTGAAGGAAATAAGGCCCTTGGCCCTAATGGGTTTCCTATGTTCTTCTTTCAATGGTTTTGGGATATTGTTGAAAAAGATGTTGTGAATGCTGTTAAGGAATTCTTTGGATCTAGAAGACTCCTTAAGGAACTAAATGCTACTTTTGTGGTCCTTATTCCCAAGAAACCTGGAGCTATGGAGTTTGAGACATTCAGAACCATTATTCTGTGCAACTCTTTCTATAAAATCATATCAAATGTTTTGACTTCAAGGATCCTTACTATCCTTCCTTCATTGATTTCCCTCAACAGAATGGTTTTGTACCTAGAAGGAAAATCTTAGACTCTATAGTCACTATCCATGAGAATATCAATTCACTTGTGGAATCTAAAACTGAAGGGTTTCTTCTTAAGCTAGATATATCCAAAGCTTATGACCATGTTGACTGGGAGTTTTTATTTAAAATTCATAGGGTGTTTGGTTTTGGCAACAAATTTATTTAGTTGGTGAATTAGTTGGTTACTACGGTCTCCACCTCTATTATTGTGAATGGATCTCTGTCAGATTCTTTAAAAATTCAAGAAGCCTAAGACATGGTGATCCCATCTCTCCTATTCTATTTACAATAATGGCTGAGAGCCTGGGAAGGAATCTTAAAAGTTTGATTGAAAAAAGGTCTCTTGTTGGTCTTAGTCCATCTACTAATTTGATTTGTTCTCACCAAGAGTTTGTTGATGACACTATGCTGATGGGAAGATCTATGGTGAATGAGGCTAAGACTTTGAAAAAAACTTTGGATGTGTATGAGAAGGCGACTGGGTAGATGGTCAATAGATAGAAGAGCTCCCTTTTTTTCTTCAATACCCTTGAGCATAGACAGGTCAAGATTGCAAGAATCCTTGGTTGCAGAATGGAATCCTTACCCTCTTCTTATCTTGGTCTAGCGCTATGTCTTAAACCTCTAGATTCCTTTTGGTGCTCACTGGTTGATAGGTTCAGAAAGAAGTTGGCTGGATGGAAAGGAGCTCTTTTGAGCCAAGCTGGAAAAATTCAACTTCTTAAAGCTTCTCTTTAGAATCTCCTAGTTTAGGCTTTAAGCCTTTTCAAAATTCCTGCTAAATATGCTGAGGCCATTGAAAAGATCCAAAAAATATTCCTTTGGTCTGGTGTGGAGGAAAGAAAGAGGATGCCTCTTATAGGGTGGGATTTGGTATGTAGATTGAAAACCTTGGGGGGTTTAGGTCTTAGAAAAATCAAAATGATTAATAAGACTCTTCTAGCCAAACAAATATGGAGATCATTCTCGTCTGTTGGAGAATGGAGAGATATTTTAAGAAGTAAATATATGACCAATTGTGCATCCCTCAAAGCGTTGCTGGATGCCCCTTTTCTAGCTCTTGGTTTAGCTTGCTGGAATGATATGTTGGTAGAAAGATCTTGGATTCTGGGATAGGATGGCATATTAGAAGCGACAATCAAGCTAGATTCTAGGAGGGTAGATGGATTTTTAAAGAGTCCCTCATCAAAATTGAAAGATTCAATAGATGGGCTAAGTTATGCAAAGCTGCTTTTGGGGAGCTTGTCAATAGAGTAATTTTAATTATATTTATGGAAATAATATTAACAATTGGCAGGCATGTAAACTTGTGGAGGCTTCTTTGGATTCAACAACTGTGTTGAACGATGTTTTTAGAGCTAAGTTTTTCCAAGGTGAAATTAATTTAACAT
>VDFB02236788.1:2144-18840 GCA_007258455.2 Sequoia sempervirens
TAACCAATATAAAGATAATCATTCAAAAAATCAATTAAAATTCTAAAATAAATATCGATGAAATAGAAATGGCACAAGTATCTTGCTCAACAGCTTGGGCATGTTTGGCTATGTCATGATTGATTTTATTGTTGTTTTCAAAAAATAAAGGCTTGGTAAACTCTATAATGGATCGAAAATCTAGCTTGGAATAAGCCTTTGATTGAAATAATAAAAAAGTAGATTGTTTGGTAGAAGAATAAGATAGTGCAAAGAATGTTCTAAGATATTCTAATATCTATTTAAAGAAGAATACTTCTTTGTTATGTTAATGGATGCTCCATAGAAGAGAATATTTTAAGGGATCACATATGTAGGCACATATTGATGGATGTTCATATGGGGTAAAAAGAAACAAAGTCATAAACTCAAAAAAAAAGTTACTCAAATGCATGCTCTATTCTAAAGATTTTTGGAGTAGGGGATTCAAAATCTAGAATATAAAGCCTCTACAACAGGATTTAGAATATAAGGCCTCTTAGACTTGATATATATCAAAAGTATGTACATGAGATGTCAAAAATAATATAAGAAACCCAAAGCACCATAGATCATTATTTTTGTTAGATATCCTCCAAAAAAATCACCTAGTAAGAGTTTTATCACAATTAAGCATGGGAATTGTTGAGAATGAAGTAAACTAACATAATTACTTAAGCATATAAATAATGTCCAAATATTGTATGGATGTTCATAGACAATAAAGAATAACTTTAAAAAATATTCATGTTGATTTGCTTCATCTTCTTAGAGTGTTCTAGGATAAAATTATGTCTCAATGTAAACATGAAATACAAACTAAACCAATACAAAAATAATTTAAATCCTATTCTAGGCTCAATTCTCACACTGAATTAAATACAATGAAAATATAAATAATAAAACAAGAAAAAATGATCAATTTAGGAGAACTTGCACCTCCATTTATACATCTTTTGTTGGAAGAATGAATAGTGGGGATTTGTTTGGAATATTGATGGAGAAGAATAGATTAGATGAATTTCTTTAGATCAAGGAAAATGTGGATAGTCATGATTAGTTTGTGTCAAGATGAAGAGATGAAATTATTTGGTTAAAATTTGAAAAGGTAATAAATAATTAGTTATAACCAAAAATGGGAGTGAAAATAAATTAGTTGATCATTTATTTCTAGAAATAGTGGAGGGAATATAGGTAATTAAAGATAAAATATTATTAAATTCAATTATGCATATGAGGTGGAAATCACATATGATCCATATCTAAAAGGCGCACTATGAGGGGAGGCCAGAACCATGAGAACAATGATACTCACAAAATAGAGAATAATATTTTATTCAAAATATGGAACTCTTATATGCGAGGAGGAGATCTCAAATCCTCGAGCTCTGAGATACATGCAAGCTCACAAAAGTTTGGGAAAAATTACAGAAAATCCCCTTTTCGCAGCATGCGAACTCTTTTCCCCAAAAAGCTACCCAAAAATTAGAAATTAGCTCATAAATAGCCCCTTTTCAGTTTGGAGCCAAAAACAACATTTGAGTTATGAGTTTTGGCGGTTTGGTGCCAAAAATTATAATTTGAAATTCAAATTTAGATTCACATTCAAAAATTAGCACATTCCTAAAAATGCACCAACTTTCGGTAGCCATAACTTTTAATTTGACCATTGGATTTTCAATAATAACACCTTTTCAGAAAGCTCTCGAAAAGACGATGTTGCACAAAGTAGGCCTATGGCTAACTACTTTGGGATTTTCGCAAATTTTCAGGCCCACATCCGGGAACCGTTTAATTACCTCAAGCCTAGCGTTCGGAAGTTTTAGGGCAAAAGCAGCCCCGGAACTTAAGATAATGCTTTCAAACTGCGTGAATGATGACGACTTTTGGATTCTTCGTCAAAGTGCTTATTTTTCCGTCCTAAGACCTTCCCATAGAATTTCTATCTTCCCACGACTTCAAATTCAAACCTGCTAAAAATAGCAGTTGAGCAAAAAAAGCAGAAAAGCAATTCTGAAAGTTGGAAACTCTTATTCGACGAAAAGGGTATCCAAAAATGCAAAAACATCTACAAAAGAAAACTATAGGAACAAAAAAATGGAAATCATCTTTTGGGTGATGCAAAGTTACCCTCACCCAGCTGAATGCTCCTGCGCCAGTCACCTGAGGAGACAAAAGAATGACTGGAATTACAACTCTAAAAGATAACATAGAGTAAAGTATTAGAGTTTAGTGATTCTTCATAATGTTTTCCTAAAGAAAGGTAATACAAAGACTCTACAAGCTCAATGTTTACTATCATTCAAAATTCCTTCTTCACCAAAATTCTATAGGAAATAACTAGAGGTGTTGATCAATAGATTTGTCACTATGATATTTCAATGAAACAACCTAACTGACTCAATGAGGAATGACAAAGTTTATAATAATTGGAGAGATTACTATCCTATTAATGATCTTCCTTTGAATTTAAGAGGGGCAACACCCTCATATGATAGTTTTTTGGGTTTTGGGGGTATGGTTTTAACTAGAAATAATGAAAGGGGCACAAGTTAAAACTAAAGGAAAGGGGAAAAAGTCTATATATAGCTAATATAAGGTCAAGCATCTAAATTTTCTAAAAGAATATAACCTAAGATATCAATATAAAGTCTCATACTCAGCATGATCAACATAACAACCTCTTAAAAAAAATTAGATCTAAATGATATCAACAAGGCATTATTTAAACATATGAAACATATTGTCTATGCTGCAAGCTTTTAGGCTTAACATATTTACATGATTGTCCAACTCTTAACATGCAGAAAATCCTTGAAAGGTTATTGTAATTTAACATAACAAAAATAGACAACATTTTAGAATAAATGACACAAAGTTCAATTGTATTCCTTTTATTCAAGATATAAGAGCTCAAAGTATTTATGAAAGAATTCTTGTACAATGTTAGTGAAATAATTTCCACATAGAATGAAAGATAAACAAGAAAAATAAACTTGGAATGAATATCAAATGAGAAGATAGAAGAAAAATTTAAGGATCCGTTATTTACATGACATGAGCTCCTTTATATAAAATTTCCTTTGTAACTCCTTGAAAAACTAATTTAAAAATTAAATTTATTCATCTTCTATAAGGCCACTTTAAAAATAAATGATAAGTTGTTATAAAATATCATTTAGAATCATCCCTATCCTTTTCTTGACTTTGACTGCTGACTAGTTTTGTTGTTAAAACTTGTGACTGTGATGGAACTATTTTAGGGTATTGCAGATATTTTAAATACATGTATTAAAAAATATTAGATATATTAATATTATTAATTAAATTATGTATAATTAATTAATTACATTAATTTAAATGATCAACAATTGTACATTCATCTTCATGCATGGTTTGCATGAAAATCATGTCCAAACAAGGGATGATTTATCAATGAGGCTCTTGAAGGTCTTCATGATGCTCAAGTTCCTATATTGGCATGCTCCTCCTTGACTCCTCACTATTTCTCCTATCTCCATGTCCACACTATAAGTGGTGTCACCTTGACAACTTGTCAATGCTTTAGCATCTTCCTCTTTTAACTCTTTGTAATCTATACTTTCAAGGCTCTTATGATTTAAATTAATTTGTTTTATCTCCTTGTCAAGGACTTGGCTCTCTTGCCACTGTGACAATATGTAATTTGTAGTATTTTCTATTATTAATGGAATTTTTTATAGGCAATATCTCACCATTTATTCAAAAGAAATTAAATGATCACCAAATTTATGTAAGTGAGATATTGTGTTCACACATTCGTTCTATTGCAATTTTTCTTGTTTTATCATTGTAGTTATGCTTCACAATATAAATAAGAAAAATCTAACTAAGAATTTGGAAAATCTTAATTTTAAATTTGAGAAAAAAATAAATTAGCATAAATATGTTAAAATACAATTATCAAAAACATATGAAGAAATATAAATTTTGATGTTTAATATAGGTATATTAAAATTATATCTCTCATATATTTTTGGATAATGTATTTAATATATCTATACTAGTAATTTATCACTTATATACATTTATATGAATATTTTATAATATCTATCTAGTCAACTCTAGATACTATGCATTTTGACACATAAATAGAGTAAATAAATGAAGCCCACACTAAATGCAGAAACTTTGTTTTATTTTTAGGGCATTATTTACTTTATATCCTATTTTATTTTACAAAGTATATATAGTAATGTGAAATTATATAAAATTATGCACTAATTTTTCATAAAAGTTGGAAGAACAAATTATTTATTTTAATTTTAATTTCAAAAGTATTCTTGTTTCATATAAATGTTTTTTATGCTTCAAACTAGAAATGGATTATACACACCGCGATGTTTGGATTGTGTTACAATGGAATCTATTATTGAAGATCGGAAGGATGCATGCAAAGTCTTTGCAGGCCATGACCATCTAGAGCTCGGCTTTTGTCTTTTAATTGGTTGCATGTGTAGTTAGGGGTCGGATTTGTTCTCTTCTTCTCCGAAGCTTCTTGGGGGTGGGTTTTTTTACGCTATTTGGGGGGAGGCTCTTTTCTTTTGCAGCAGGTGTGTATTCTAGGGTTGGGGGGTTGCGACCTTGGTGTCCAATGGAGTGTGCCTTCTTCGAAGGGCTCTTGGTTTTATTTGGGCCTTGCTTGCTCATCTTGCGTTGTGTGCTCTTTGATGGATACTGGAGAATCTTCTAGTGTTTGTCCCAATATGGACTTTCGTTCTGCTTTTGGATCGAAACCCTCTCCACAGGGTTCGAGGATTTTTGATAATAATCTTTTCTCGGTGGAACCTGAGAAAGTCGAGATGGGCTCGGTAGGGGGGCCTAGAATTCCGAAGATTAATGGGTGCCTCGAACGGTGTAAAGAGAGGCCGAGCGTAGTCATTCCAATGGAGATGTTGGCTGAAGACATTGATTATTATACACGACATTCTCTTTATTGCAAATTCTTAGGTTTGAAAATTTCTTTGCAATTCTTGAATATGTGGGCTCAAAAGACATGGATGCCTGAGGGAGAGATGGAGATCCGCCTCCTGGCAAATAACTACTTCATGGTTACTTTTGATTGTTTGGCTGGTCAGGTCGTTTTTGAAGGGCCCATATTTTTTATAACCGAGGTGGAAGCATTTATTAAGCCAGCATCTGCTTCAATACGTGAGGAGGAACTTCGAATCGGGTTCAGTTTGGAACTCGTCTTCAAGGCTCCACATGGAATCTTTGGCGAGAGGGATGTGTTATTGCCTATTAGCCTGGTAGAAACATGAGTTCTTCTCGTAACCTGAATTCAAAAAGTAATGACTTTTACTTTCGGTTTTGTGCTTAAAGTGAGACTAGTAAACTGTTACCGGACTTCGTTAGAAATTAGTCACGAGGAAATTATTCGCGCCAAATTACCTTGTTTGGATTATGAAACACTTCCCTTCCGTTGTCATTTCTGTCATGAGTATGGTCACCTCCTGCGCAGATGTCCAAAGGCCAAGCCTTTGGAGGCTCATTCTTCTCAACCTTCAGCTAATCCACCTAGGGTGGATAAGGGCAAGGCCCCCATTCAGGGTTCTGGTGGTAGGGAAGATGGATTTATTCCCGTTAGAGGCCGAAACAGAAATAAAGGTCATAAAAGGACTTTGAAGGACAGGCAGGAGGAGGACACCTTCAACAGGTTTGAGGTGCTAGAGGATCTTAGTCAACAGGAGGTGAACCCAGGATTTTTGGATCTAGATCATGGGACTCTGGATATTGATCAACATGGCCCTTTAGTTGAGGCAATGCTTGCTCCCCAAGAGGAGGGGGGTATGGGAGTGCCATGCTTAGATGAGGTTGGGAAAGATTCTAGTCAGGTTTTGCTCAACTCAGAGGGGATTATGGCTCCGCTTGCTGATGGGACTTCGGCTCTAGGGACAGATCGTCAAATGGAGGTTCAGGTTGAGTTGGGTGGTAGTGCTGAGGTAGTGAAAGATAGTGTAGATAAGGTTCACCTCTTGCAAAAAGTTGGTCCAGAGGTGGGCAGGAAGAATATTAAGGCGTCCTCTCAGTTGGGTGTTCTGCAAAAGTTCTCAGAAGGGGAGTGGGAGAAAATTTCTAAGGCTGGGAAGGGGAAGAAGGATGAGGGAAAGATTAAAGATGATACCAGGAGACTTTGGTGGAGTCGGAATTCGATCAGAGACTCTGGATTGCATTTTCAATACCCCTCGAGAGTAGTGGTTCTCTCTCTTGGGATTTAGGGGCTTGAACAGTGGCCCTAGACAAAAAGTTGTTAGGGATTTGATTAGGTGTCATTCGCCTGATGTTCTTTTTTTGCAGGAGACTAAGCTCTCTGTGGAGGGTATGATGGATCTAGTTCCTAAGTTATGGGGGAATGGTGGATGCCAATGCATTGGGGCTCAAGGGTCTTCTGGCGGGGTGGCATGTTTATGGAACCCGCGTAAGATTTTCCCCCTTTGGTGGGTGTCTTTCAGGTCCTCCCTTTCCATGGTGGCCTCTTGTTTTATGTCAGGGGAAATTGCTCTCTTCTCCAATGTGTATGCGCCTGTGGAGTTGCAAGGAAAGCAACTTTTGTGGTCCAACATTCATTTAGTTCGCAGCTTATTTCCCTACCATCCTTGGATTATTGGAGGCGATTTTAATGCTATCATGGAGCTTGCAGAAAAACGAGGTGGTATTGCAAGGTTGGAGGCTTCTGCATTATTGCTCCAGGACAATATCTCTGCTTTGAATCTTGTGGATATCAAACCTGGCAATGGTCTTTTTACTTGGAATAATAGGAGAATTGGCGATGCCTCTATTTCTGAAAGACTTGATAGATTTTTGGTGTCTAGTTTTTGGGTGGGGGACAAGTGGTTGATAAGCTCTGAAATTTTGGATGGTCGTGGTTCTGATCATTGGCCTATTAAGCTAGTGGTTGATGTGCCTCAACGGTGTGCTAGACAGACCTTTAAGTTCCAACTCATGTGGCTTAGGGACGAATCTCTTCATGTTTTGCTCCCTAGTTGGTGGGATCAGGGGAAGCCAGCATATGGCACTGCCATGTACTCTTTCTCAAAGAGGCTCCAGTATGTTAAATACAGATTGAAAAGATGGAATAGGCAGCATTTTGGTAATTTATTTCAGGAAAAGCAAAAGGCACGAGATAATATAGACCTAATTACCAGACAAATTCGAGATCAATGCCTCTCAGAGGAGCTGAGTTTATTAGAGGTTGCTGCAACAAAAGAGCTTGAGGAATGGGAGTTAAGAGAAGAGATTTTTTGGAAACAAAAGTCTCGTATTGAATGGCTCCAGGCTGGGGATCGAAACACTGCTTTCTTCCATAACTCAGTTAAGGATCGGAGACAAGGTAATGCTATTTCTTCTATTCTGTTGCCTAATGGGGAATCTTTGTCCTCTTCAGCCTCTATTTCAGCCGAATGCATTCGATATTTCTCTACCCTTTTCTCTGAGGATTCGCCTCCTGCGGAGGAGGATGAAGCTAAAATTTTAGATTGTATCCCGAAGCTGGTGACTAATGAAATGAATGAATCATTGCTTGCTCCTATTACCTTGTCGGAGCTAGAGAAGGTTGTATTCCAGATGAAGAAAGGTAAAGCTCCTGGGCCTGATGGATTCCCCATTGAATTTTTTCAGGAGTTCTGGGAAGTGGGTAAATTGGACCTTTTAGAGGTTGTCCAAGAATCCTTTATGCATAAACAAATGTTGAAGTCCCTAAATGCTACATTTTTAGCTCTTATTCCTAAGAAGGTGGGAGCTAACTCCTTGGATTTGTTTAGGCCTATAGCTCTATGTAATGTTGTGTATAAAATTATTACTAAGTTGATCGCTGAAAGGCTGAAGCCTTGGCTTGATGACTTAATTTCTGAAGAGCAGGGGGGTTTTGTTGCTGGAAGACAGATCATGGATGGGGTAGTTATTGCTGTTGAGGCCATCCATTCTATGGAATCCTCAAAAGATAAATCTATGTTTATCAAGTTAGACATGGCTAAAGCTAAAGCTTATGATCGTGTTAAATGGAGTTTTCTATTTAAAATCCTTGGAGCTTTTGGCTTGGCTGAGGGTTGGATTGAATGGGTTAGGAGTTGTGTCACTTCCTCCTCCTTTTCGGTGCTTATCAATGGTGAGCCCACTTGTTTGTTTGGTGCTTCTAGAGGCCTTAGGCAAGGAGATCCCCTATCTCCTTACTTATTCATCCTCCTTGCGGAAGGCCTGGGAAGACTAATTCGTGCTCAGGTTGCTAGTGGATTGCTTCAGGGATGGAGTTGGGGAGATGGTATTCCCCCTCAGTCTCATCTGCAATTTGTAGATGATACTGCCTTGATGGGTAGGGCTAAGGTTGAGGCGGCTCTCAATTGGCGCAGTGTTTTGGACAGTTACTTGGCAGCTTCTGGGCAATGCATAAATGAGGGGAAGTCCTTCATATATTTCTTCCACACTCCTAAAGGTATTCAAAGGAGAATTGCTGGTATCCTTCGGTTTCAGATTGGTTCGCTTCCTTTTTCCTATCTTGGAATCCCTCTTGCTGTTCGCCCTCTCCCCAAAAGGTTTTGGCAAGAGACTCTTGATAAGTTTCGAGGATTGGTCAGTCATTGGACTTGCCGGTGGCTTTCTTCAGCAGGTAGAGTGACTCTTTTAAAGTCGGTGGTCCAGGCTCTTCCTATTTATAAATGCTTTGTTCTTTCTGCTCCTTCAAGTTTTATTAGAGATTTCAAGAAATTGTCTCGTCAGTTTCTGTGGGCTGGTAATCTTCTTCATAGAAAATAGAGTCTTGTGAAGTGGGATGTTGTTTGTAGGCAAAAGCAAGAGGGGGGTCTTGGTTTACGGCGAGCTGATTTGAATGGGCAGGCCTTGGCTGCTAAGTTGTATTGGCGCTAGTGCTCTCAACAGCATATGTGTTGGGCTAAAATTCTGACCTTCAAATATTTGGGGGCAGTAGAAAGTAGGGAGGTATCAAGGTTTAGTATGGAGGGGAAAGGCTCTGTGATCTGGAGTACCCTTAAACGTGGTGCCAAGTTGGTTAAACAGGGACTTTTTTGGATTTGTAATGGGGGTCGAGATGCTCTTTTCTGGTATGATTCTTGGGATGGATACCCACCCATTGTGTCATCTCATCCCCATCTCCAAGATTTGTGCCAGATTTTTGTGTAGGCGGGTTGGAGTCATGTGGCAGATTTTAAATCTCAACAATCTTTGGGTCAAATTTCTGTGTCTAGGTGGAAGAGCCCCTTGGATTGGCCTCCTGGTGGTGCAGTGGAGGATCGTCAAGAGCTTGCTAAGATTTTATCGAGTCGTGTCTGCAATTCTCTCCAAGGGGATGATGTGCTTGCTTGGGGACCTGACTTGAAAGGAAAATTTTCGGTTGCCTCTGGTTATCAAGTTTTGGATAAACAGGTCTTTGGAAGCTCCCAGGTTTCTTGGTGGAAGCATGCTTGGAATAAATTTGCTTGGCCTAAGTGTAATTTTTTCTCTTGGCTCGTGGTTCAAGGTAAGTGTCTTACTTGTGATAATCTTTGCAAACGTGGGTTCCAGGGCCCCTCCATGTGCATTCTATGTGGTCAGCATGATGAATGCTTATCACATCTGTTTTTTCAGTGCTCTTTTGTTAAGACTATTTGGCATCACTGGTGGAAGCTTTGGAGCTTACCGTGTTGCCATGTCTCTTCTTTGGAGGATTTTTGGAAGAGACAGGGTTCTTCTCCTGCTACAACCTCTTTTCTTAATATTGCTTGGAGCATTGGTCCTAGTTTGATTGTTTGGAAAATCTGGTTGGAACGTAACAGAAGAATATTCTTGGATAAAAAATTGCTCATGGGGCAACTTTGGAGGCGAATTCTTGGGGCTTTGCTGGAGACTTTGACTGCAAAGTGTGACTTGTCTGTGCCGATTGCTCCTGGGGACTTGGGTGTTGTAATTTCCCTGGGTCTTGCCACAGGGGGGAAGTGTATTATGAGTAAAGTGCATCGTAGGCGTGGGCGTGAGAGGGTTGCTCGTGAGGGCTTTTGGTGCCCACCTGCTCTAGGGGAGTTGAAAATTAATACTGATGGGTCTTCTAGGGGTAACCCTGGGCATGCTGGGGTTGGTGGTATTGGTAGAGATAGCCTTGGAGTGGTGGTTTTCTTCTTTTCTATGTATCGTGGTTTGCAAACTAATAATCTTATGGAGGCTAGCGCTATTCTCTTGGTGGTTGAGCGTGCGGTTTCCCTTGGATGGCGACGGATTGTTTGTGAAGCTGATTCTCAGGTGGTTATTGATATGTTGAATAATCAAAATTTGGAGGATGTGAATTGGCAGCTAGCTGTGGTTGTCAAACAGATTATTTCTCTGTGCTCTACCTTGGAGTCCATTGTTTTCCGTCATATTCCACGGGAGGGGAATAGGGTGGCTGATGGGCTGGCTAGATGGGCGTCGGAAAAGACTGATTCTTGGTCTGTGGATGATTGGAGCAATCTCCCTGTTGATATGGCCCCTGTTCTTGAGGAATGGGTTGCTGAGGATATGAGGTGCTTCTTGGGTGTGAATTAATTCTTGTTGTTTTTGGCCCCTTGTGGCTTCCTTCTTTGGACTTTGTAATGCTGTTATGATTCAATAAAGTTTTTACCCTCTTTTATTAAAAAAAAACTATAGTTTTTCAACAGAGAAATTCAAAGGTTTAACAATCAAATTCTCAATGACAGAAAATCTCTTTCAAAACATAGAAAAATTAATTTTCAAACATGGCTACAAGATTTTGCTCACAGATTCAAAAAGAAGAAAACAATAAGTTTAAAGGGACCTGGAGTCCTTCATTCAATGTAGAATCCCCTCTGTAGCTTCTTCTCAATTTCCTGCCTTCAACTCTCTTTTGAATCAATCTTTTCTTCAAAACAATTCTTTTACCCAGAAGCGCCAAAAAAACTAATTTTCTTTTCTTATTCAGACCAAAAACCAAAAAAAACCCTTTTGTGTGTCAAAAAAACCCCTCAAAAATCCTCTACAATCATTGGTTATTTTCTTTCTTTTAAAAGCACATACTTATCTAACAATTTTAATTAAAAATAATAATTAATTCCACATGATATTATCCTCAGCTTTTTCTAATTTATTATCAAGAAACAAGATAATATATAATTATCATCATCATTTCTAATTTAAATTAATTTCTTAAACTTTTAAATAATTAAATAACTTTTTTATTTACAATATATTTAAAATTCAACATTTTACTAATTTACAATTAATCAAGGCAACAAAACAACATTAATTAACCTTATAAAATAAAGATTAATTAAATAACCACTAACTATAAATAACATAATTAATCAACAATTCAAACTTGGGATGGGGACACTTCCTTATCAACTCCCTTTTTCAACATTGTACCCATTGTGTTAATTTAATGCTTGCCCATTCATGTCGAAACCGTTGGAATAGAGACTTTATTCCTACAATTCCTGCATACCAATAAACATCAAGTAACATATATATATAATCAAAAACATCATATTGTGAGAAGGAATTGCAGCATAGCAGAGCACTCGTAAACAAGTGGTGCTTTACTATCCTCTCACCAAAGCTATACTAACAAATACAAAATTAGATGTAAAGTAACATTGCTAAACTAATTGATCACATCATAACATAATTACTAAACCACTGCATCACAATGTATTACTGAAATCAAATTAAACATCACCAAACCAAATGCAATCATAATGTCATATCATAATATCCATGTCATAAAATAAAGTAGCATAGTCATCAAGCAGTCTAAACTATCCAATCCACCAATCCAACCAACAAACAGTAACTACCAGAGTCTCAAAGTATCAAGAAAAACAACAAAAGTATCAAATCCAAACAAGAACATGAGGGGTATTACATCCTCCCCCCTACAACATGGTTTACTCCTAGAAGCCAGTAAATAAAAAAAAAGATAAGCCTCTCAAATATGGAACACATCCTCCCACTTCACTAAAGTCTCATAATTCGGGTCCCATTGAACCCGCACATGATCAATATCTATGCCCCTAAGGGTGAGTCTCCGACATTGTAGCATGATCATGGCCTCTACCAGTAGCCTCTACAACTGCACCCTAGTACCCAACCTGGCGGTCGTCAATCACACAAAATGCTCAATGTCACCTGCCTGCATCACCTACCGTCGGCTTAGAAGAGGCTAGTATCTGACTATAACTTGTAGTGTTCCCTTGTGGACATTGTCTAGAAATATGTCCCTGCTGTCCACATGAGAAACAACTTATGCTTCACCCAAAATCTCTGACACTAGACGGTGCACTCAATTGTTGAAAGCTACCTCGTGAAGGTGTTGACTATGTGGTTTGTGTTGGATGCAAAAAATGATCTGGTCTATTATGCTACCAACTTTGGATCATCCTATTCTGAGATCTATCTCCCTGTTGAGACTGAGAGTTCTCAAGTCTCAACTAGGAGTGTTATTACTGATCAACCTTAGTGTGTGCTTGATGGCCTTTAGAGGAACCTACAGCCAGGACTGAACCTCCATGAGAAACAACACCCGATGATGGTGCACTGCCGATCTGAACTCCTATACATGTGTCCTTTGAATGCCATAGCCAAATTTTCTTCTATTAGCCGAGCCTTCTCAACCGCTACCTCCATTGTCTTCAGCTTGAAGACTCTAAATCCACCACTAATTTAGGTGTTTAAGCCCCAAACAAAATTTTAAACCAACATTCCCTCATCATGACTGATTCCTCCATATTGTTTCAATTCATAGAAACACCGCTCATGCTATTCAACGAACATCAACATCTACCTAAGGTCATGAAACTCATCTGCCCTATGTTGCCTCCAATGATCTAAAAGGAAGCGAGCCCTGAACCTGTCTCGAAATAACTCCCATGTGACCATGTTGATATCCAAATGTAACTTTTTCTCTTCCATCCACAACCAAGTGGATGTGAAGCCTCTCAGATGCATGACTGTGCACCAAGATTTGGTATTGCTACCATAGGGGTGCAACGCGAAGCATCGATCCAAATCAATTAACCATGTTTCTGCTTCTAGACCTCCTCTAGAACCATCGAATGTAGGTGGATATGCTCTCATCAAATCCCTCATATGACCAGCTATTGCTACATCCTGATCTGCAGTTACTTCCCTTCACCTTGGTGACCTTTCCCTTTCTCTCTCGACCTGCTGCTCCTCCGGCATACGTCCCAACTGATCAAGAATCTCTCCCAGAATGTGTTGCACCTACCCATCCAAACCAGGTTGTTTCAGGTTCTAACCATCTCCTGATGGATTGCTTTGAAAACTTTGTTGTTCCTCATGCTCAGAACCATGGGCACTAGGAGCTTAAGGACTTTTCCAGTTTGTTCTATGACCAGCACCACAGCCTCTTCCTTAGCCACATCCTCTACCTCGAGGCATATTTTTGTGCAACAAGATAAAGGTACAAGTGAGTTGAAGAGTCAAATGCAAAGGTTTCCTAATGGACACAAACTACCCAGAGACCCCAATGTTAGCAACCTTGGCTCTGATACCAAGCTGTAGCTCCCCACCATGCAAACCCCAAAGGAACAAGTAAACAAGCAACATTTTTTTTTGTTTAAAGAACATAATAAATGTACTTAAGTAATCCAACATAACCAATGTGCCAAGTTACACAACTAACTCCCTTGGGATACACGACGTGACATTACTAAACTAACCCATAACAAAGAAATAAATGAAAAATTAAATAACTAATAATGTAAATCCAATGATTCATGACATCAATTAAACATTCATTCATGATATCAGGAAAGATGTGAATATACCAAATGAAACGATACATACATATGACAATAAATGAATCATAAAGATATAAAATATATATATTTCTATAGATATAACATAACATAATCAGTAATTACAAATGATAGTACATGAATGAATCACATGGGTGATAGTACAATACATCCACCTAAAAAATACATCTCAAAAATCACATATACAAATTAAATCATAAATTTTCCCAACAAACATGGGAGTTGATACATCAATAAATAAATTACATCTGAAGTGTAAATATACATCTGGTACATAAGAACACTAGATCAACTACACCTACAAAACTCTACAATGAAATAAACAACTACATCTAAGGGGAACCCAAATGGGTGTGAAGCACGTTCCACCCAACCAACCCCGTACTGGGAGTAAACAATGAAGGATCCCCAACCAAGCACATCTAACTGTAACACAAGACTAAACTCCAAACATAATATCAAAAGACCACACAGAAACTAAGCAATGATAAATCACCACAAGTCATAATAATAAACCACCTTCAAAACATAACAATAAATCACTTTCCAAATATTACAACAATAAGTCACGAAATAGATCATCATTAAATCTCAAGTCACAATATCAAAATACTTCTTCCAGAGGACTTCAATAAAACAACACAAATGGAATGATAAAGGAGAGTGTCATCGCATGGCTTCACATGGATTATCTAGACAACCTAGTTTAAGGTGCCACCTCCATCTATTTTTCTCTTGATAACCTATCTCAAGGTGCCACTCCATAGGGTTACTCATGCAAAATCATTAACCTCTCATGAAGACAACACAACAATCTTTCCAACCACGACCTTCTTGGTCCCCTTTAGTCTTTGATAGCACTAACAGGCATATGAGGCATCATAATTATCTCGTGACTGTTTAACCACCCACCCATAATTAATTACTTAGGTTATCACTTAATTACTCTAACTCTACGTACATTACCTTGACAACCCCTTTGTGCACTGACTCCCACTTAGAGACACTCTCTCTAGACACTCAAACATAACATCTAACACCAAGGTATTGTACCAACAAGAAAACTGAACCAACAAATGGAACATCTGTGAGGCAAAACCATCTCACAAAAATCATATGAAAAAAATCCATAAATGCTACAATCCATGTGTAATTAAAATCACAACCATAGTCAAAACATAAGCCAAATATCAAATTGCAAAAAAAAATAGCATCAGTATCCCCACCTATGGAAGTTCCTAATCAACAAATTAAGTTCCTATAACAAGATAAACAAACTCTAGGGTTTTCTCGCAAAAACATAAACCCAATAAAAGAAGCCCACAATTGGCTAAACATATAATCTCGAGTGTAAACAAAACATAAAATAACACCAAATAACAAATTACAATGTACACTAACTTTCACCAACTTTATAACTCAATTACTCAAGAAAATTCAATTTAATTAAAAACACATAATTTATCTCCAATTTTCTCAACTACTCTTTAGCATTGAAATTTTCTAAAAATTATCATATTAAATTCATAATCACATCATATGACATCTTTTATATATATATATATAAATATATATACATATATCTATATACGTATATATGCTTTTATGCATATATACATATATATGTATATATATAGAAAATAAAACATATATATTAAAATCAATGCATTTAAAACATATTATAAAAACTTCATTTATATTACACAGTAAGATTACAACATATATATATTATAAAACAAAATTGAATAAAAAAAAGTTCAATGAAATCGAATTAGAAGTAAATAAAAAATGAATTTTAAAAAAGAAAATTGTACATAGGTCCCACGCAGTAGGGAGGTATTGCATACCTCCCAAGGGGAGGCCGCAACCCCCTCTAGGCTACGTACAATAGTCTACGGTTGCTATGTGCAGCCTAGTGGCTACTGCTGTTGCGTAGTACTTTGGGGTCAGAGGGTGGTACGACACCCGCCGACCACTCCCCCTCCCCCACAATTTTTATAAAACTTTCTTTTATAATTTTTTTTATAAAGGTTTTCCAATCACAGAAAACGAAAAATGTACAGATCATTTTTTTTATATATATTTTATTTTTGTTTTTAAAATACTTCCCAATCACAGAAAATGAAATAAATATATATTTTATTCTATAAAATATGTAGTACACAGGGTCTGCAACTATGTAGATTTTTAAAAAAAGATAGAATATATAGAAATAATGCATATATTTATTTATTTCTTCTATATGAATATATATATATATATATATATATATATTTATTTATAAAACATTTATAAAATAAGTAATATGAACAATCAGATTTTTATACCATACACAAAATAAATCAGGCAAATAAATTCAACCCATAATACAATGATTTTTCCACTCAAATCAAAATCTCACCATTAGTTTTATTGAATTTTTTTAGATTATTCCATACTAGTTTTCAACAAAGATTCAAGAATTTAACACAACAAAACAAAACCCTCTTTCAAATAGAAATATCAATTTAATGTATGGCAAACATGATTTTCTTTCCAAACAAATAATTTCTCAACTCAATTTTATTGAAGAATTTCGAAGGGTTTAACTGTAGTTTTTTAGCAGAAAAATTCAAAGGTTTAATAATCAAATTCTCAATAACAGAAAATCTCTTTCAAAACATAGAGAAATTAATTTTCAAACATGGCTACAAGATTTTGCTCACAGATTCAAAAAGAAGAAAACAATAAATTTAAGGGAACCTGAAGTCCTTCTTTCGATGTAGAATCCCCCCTGTAGCTTCTTCTAAATTTATTGCATTCAACTCTCTTCTAAATCAATCTTTTCTTCAAAACAATTATTTTTCCCAGAAGCACAAAAAAACAATTTTTCTTTTCTTATT
>VDFB02236790.1:0-12272 GCA_007258455.2 Sequoia sempervirens
GCGGCAAGGGAAAAAAATGGTGGTGCTGCTGGAAACTTGGGAACCCTGTCCCCACATACCAGGGACGTCCCCGTTCCGGGAACACTCGAGCTATAGAGGGAGGACACATCCCCAAGGTACACTAATTGACACAATCAAATAGAATCTACTGTAGATTGTGAATGGCCTTTGCCTTGGCATATATTCCAAAACTCAATAAAAATGTGCATGCAATGTCACCAAGGGTTCCACCGCACTACAAGACACAAACAAAAAGATTAATAGTCACCAGACAAAGAGCATCTATGACACCTAGAGACCATGGAACACATCACAACACACATCAAGAATCCATTTTGGAAACCAAATTGATTCAATCATAAAAAATGTCAACCAGGAACAGATCTGGTAACCTATAATTGTACAGTATCTCATGGTCATGCTCACTCTCTGCTAATATGTTTTGGTGCAACCTTCCACCTTCATTGTTCTATAGTCCTTCACAATTATGTACTCACATCACATTCTACTTTCATCTCTGAACTAAACCCACACAGATATGCACAAGATAGAATTCCAAGTAAGAATATAAAGACAACAAAGCACAAGGGTCCATGTTAGGAATTCCAAGTAAGAATAGAGAGTTCGAATTACCAATTAAATGCAGATTAACTAAACAAAGAAGTACGAAACAGAGGAATGAACAAAACACAGAAAAAATGGTTAGACAAGTTTTTAACATGGTTCACGCTATGCTTGGGCTATGTCCACAAACAACAATCCTTTTATTGATTTACTTCCAGCAAATACAATTACAAATGACCTGCCGCAACAGTTGCAACTTGCAGCAATTGTTTCAAACAATATCCATTACTCTGCATTTTTCATGCACAATGCTACATGCACACAACACTTAACCTGCATTAAACTCTGACACAAAACTGTGACTTTCTGCTCATCATTGCTCATGCACCTTACAACATCAAAACCAAACATCACATGGTTGTTGGTATCCCATGTGCGCCCTTTCCACAGGCTGATTAACTCACAACTGTTGGCTTTCCATTCGCTATAAACAAAATGTTCAAATTCGGGCAGTTTCATAACTGTTTTTAACAAAATTACAAATATGATTTGGTAGCGAATTTCCTTTATAAAAATTTGGGGGGAAAACGCGTTGGATAAAGGGGTCAAAATATAAACATCAAGTCTAATTGGGCTCAACATAACAACAGTCCACCACTTAGAGGTTTAAGAAGGTAGTTAGAGAGCTAAATTTGATAAGAAGAAGCTTGATGAATTTGAAGTGACTATAGGACCAGAAATTCAAGGGGATGAAAAATGCATCGATGTAGGCAGCAATAAATACTCTAAGTTACCAGATCCTGCAGCAACCAACTAGATCTTGGTCCAGTTCAACCAGATCCAGGTACCACTCTAGTTCGCCTGTGGGTACAGACCAGGGGCAGCCAAAGGCTACCCTGTTCGCCTCGAGCGAACTTGGGACGAACTCGACAGATCTAGGCAACCAAAACCCCAGATGCATCAATTTATTTTTTGCTTTTTTTAATCAATTGATTTGACTAGGCACCCAAATGAACCCTACCATTGACTTCCAAAACACATTAAACACCAAAACAAGTCCATTTGGTATCATTTCTTTTGCAAACAAAAAATATCATTCCAAGAGGCTGAACATATTTTTTTGTTTGTTGGATCAGAGGCAGTTGAAGATTGATCTTTGAAGGTTCTACATCGATTGCCTTGTCATTCCTATGCATTTACAAGTGTTTATTCGCTTCCAAGAAGATCATATAAGGAATTTTTTGCAAACAGGTTTCTATCAATTTTTTTCCACCAGTTTTGTTTTACAAATAAGAATCAATTTTTTTGCTTTGTTTATCTATATTTTTTCCCTTTCTTCTAGGAATGTATCAAAGATTCAAAAGAGCTAGGTATTGAATATCGTTTTTTTTTGTTTTGAATGTGTAGTTTACAAAAGAATTTGCCATAGGAATCACAATGGCAACTAGTTCTAGCTCCATGGCTCAATGTAAATTCAAAACAGATCCAAATTCTCCTCTGTGGAAATATGTTCAAATGATACAATAGGTTCCAGGTGGTGGGGGTTACATTTGGATTTGCAATGGTGTGATGTTAGATATTCTAGTTCATATAGTGAAGTGAAAGCTCATTTGTGTGGAACACCTAAACAAGGCATCAAACCTTGCCCTGGAAAGAATGGTGTAGTTGTGCCATTAGAGACAGTCATAGGATGTATTACGGAGCAAGAACAAGCAGATGAATAGGTAGCCTATAAATCAAGTCACCCATAATTTTTTTTTTTAAAAAAAAAAAAGATCAAAGGGAACGCAATCTAGTCCCAATGTTGTGGTAGAAAACCATACGTTTTTTGCCACTCCTCATCCTCAAAGTGAACAAATCATTATAAGCAAAAAACCAAAGGGTGTAAAGAGCCTGGCATTATTCACTCAAAGAAAAGACAATTCAAATCTGATAAATTGCATCCACATAATTCAACAAAAAATATCGAGCTTTTCAAATTTATGACAATCCAAATTAGTGCGATCTAGATAGCAAACTAGGCAATTGATACAAACTGTTTTTATGAGAGCTTTGATACAGATCACCCAATTAACAGCAGCGGAAGAATCATGCAACTCTATAATTGTTCACCAAAGTGCTTGCGACAATGAATTGTGCCCAGGTAATCCAATGATGATGCTTATTCGCTGGAGATGCACCCAGGAGTATATTGACGCACTCGATATATGGATGTTCCTTGTCGCTAGGAGGGACGCATTTTGTGTAGAGCCACCCGACAGATGTCGAATGTCTAGATCCTAGTTGACGGTAATGTCCGACCGAAAATGTATGAAAATCTAACTCGATGCCTTCACAAGAGGTTGTGGTGTCAGCAGTGGATGCCTCAAATAGATTCACTGCCAACTACTTGTCACCGAGAGTTGTTCGCCAATCGCCCAGAATGATGACGATTGTGGTCGGAGCGATAGCCAGCCACCAATCGTGTGAAAGTTTGCTTTAATCGCTATCTCTTGTATTGGTGTGGCCAAAGAGCAAATTAGTTTCCAGACGGATATACAGATAAACGGCAATTCACGGAAAGTGGGTAGGAGACTACACTCACTACTTGATGTGAGATCGTAGGCGACTACGTCCCTACACCTCCGACATAGCACTCAAGCTCAATTCTGTGATGCCCAAAATGAATCAACTGGTCCATATTAATACTTACTTGGCATGCCAACTGCAAGACGTCAGCTAGAGAGGATAAAAACAAAAATATAAATTCAAATTTAAATATTGGCGCTAGTCAAATGAGTCGGCCCAACCACAATTAAATCCATTATTATTTATTTTATTTAATTAGAGTTAAAAACACTATTTTTAAATCTCTTCCCTCCAAAGATCAATTTGAAAATTCGGGAACATGACAGTCCCCGCCCTCAGATGGTTGATTGTCCTCAAGTAACCTCAAATTAGGATGCTGAAAAATTTCCACTCCTTCCCAGGTTGCATCTTGGCTTGGTAGGCCCTTCCACTCAACCAAGTACTCTAGTATCACCTTATTCCGCAATTTCTTCTCCCGGACATCCAACACCATTTCGAGTTTGAGGATCAACTTGCCTTCGTCATCAAGAGGAGGCAACTCAATGGAAGGTGTAATCTGCTGCCCCAGTGCCCTTTTGAGGCACGATACATGGAAGACATTATGAATTATGTTGCTTGGAGGCAAATCAAGCTCATATGCGACTTCACCAATCCTTTTCACAATCCGATACGGCCCATAGAATCTTGGTTTCAGCTTTTCGGCACCATTTCCCTTGAGGGATGACTATCTATAGGGTTGCAACCTCAAGTAAACCATGTCATTGATCTCAAAAGCCCTCTTGGTTCTTCGCTAATCTGCATATAGTTTTTGTGGTTTTGGGTGCGCTACAAATTTCCTTTCAAAGAGTTCATAATGTCCACATTTTGTTGTACCATGTTTCTAGCACTTGGAACTCTACTATTTGCAAGAATCAGATTCATGAAGGACATAGCCTCATAACCATAGAGTGCTTTGGAAGGAGACATTCCAATGGACATGTAATGTGTGGTGTTGTAGCAAAACTCTCCAAGGTGTAGCCATTTCACCCAAGCTGATTGTTGCCCCATCACATAGTTTCTCAAATATCCTTCAATCCATTTATTCACGATCTTCGTCTGTCCATCCGTTTGGGGGTGATAGTTGGTGCTGCGGGTTAACTCTGTGTGAGCCAAATGGAAGAGCTCTTGCCAAAACAAGCTGATAAATCTGCTATCCCTATTGCTCACAATGTTTCTTGGCAACCCATGGAGTCTAAAGACTTCTCTAAAAAACAGATCTACAACTTGAGGAGCCTTAAATTTTGAAGTAATGGCATACAAATGAGCATATTTAGTAACCTATCCACCACAACATAAATACAATCTTTACCTTGCACCTTTGGAAGTCTCGTGATGAAATCCATTGATATGCTCTCCCATTTCTAATTTGGGATGGGTAAGGTCTGCAACAAACCAGCCGGTAACACATGCTTTGTTTTATTCTATTGGCACATCAAACATTCTCTCACATGCTACAAAATATCATCTTTCAGTCCCTTCCATGCAAAATGTTCTCTTACTTGCTTGTATGTCTTGTAGAATCCCAGATGTCCAACAAGGGGAGTATCATGGCAAGCTTTTATAATCCTATTCTTGATCTTGGATTGAGGCACAAGATAGACCTAATCTTTGTAGAGAATGAGCTCTTCCACCACCTTGTACCTGTCATCAATTCTCTTTCCTTCCAAGATGTCATTAGCAAATGAATCTTTACCATATTCAACTATAATGCCTACCTTCCAATCAGCAGATATATCAGTCATAGCACAAAGATAAGGCTTCCTAGAAAGTGCATCTGCTACCACATTGTTCTTACCCTTCACATACTCAATATCAAAATCATAAGCTTGAAGTTTGCTTACCCATTTTTGTTGTCTATCATTCAAATCACATTGATTGAGGAAGTACTTCAAGCTGTTATGGTTCGTCTTCACCACAAATTTCCCATAAACCAAGTACTGTCTAAACTTTGCAAGGGCATGCATGATAGCCAACATCTCCTTATAATAGATGGAGAAAGTCTTCTCTGAATTTGTGAGTTTCCTGCTCTCATATGCTCTGGGATGCTTATTTTGCATCAATACCACTCCAATACCTTCTCCTGAAGCATCACACTCAAGTACAAAAGGAGATGAGAAATCTAGAATAGCCAAAACAGGACACAAACTCATTACCTCCTTGAGTTTGTCAAATGCATGTTGTGTTGTGAGACTCCAAGAGAAAGCTCCTTTCTTAGTCAGATTAGTCAACGGTGTTGCAAGCTGGGAGAAACCCTTCACAAATCTTTTGTAGTAGCTGCAAAGGCCCACAAATCCTCTCAATTGTGTCAAGTTCTTGGGTCTAGCCCAATCTTGAATAGCCTTGATCTTCTCCTCATCAACACTAACCCCTTGAGCACTAATCTTATGGCCCAAGTACAAAATCTCAATCATCCCAAATTCACATTTTGACATCTTAGCATAAAACGAATTCTTCTCAAGAATATCAAGCACCCTCCTCTATATGCCTCAAATGTTTTTCCCATGTCTTACTGTAGATCAAGATGTCATCAAAGAAAACCAACACAAATTTCCTCAACTGAAGAATGAATACCTGATTCATGCAAGATTGGAATGTAACAGGGTCGTTGGTTAACCCAAATGGCATCACCAAGAACTCATAATGCCCATAATGATACCTGAAAGTTGTCTTATACACATCCTCTTCTCTGACTCTAATATGATGATATCCTAAACGTAGATCAATCTTGGAAAATTATACTGCTCCATGTAGCTCATCTATCAATTCATCGATCTTGGGGATAGGGTAGCGTTTCTTGATTGTCTTCTTGTTGAGGGCTCTATAATCAATGCACATCCTGAATGTCCCATCCTTCTTTTTGACCAACACCACCGACCAGGCAAAAGGACTCAAGCTTGGTTGTATGTGTCCCATATCCAACAACTCCTTGATGGCCTTCTCGATTTCTTCCTTGTACACCCTCGGGTAATGATATGGAGTAGTGATAACCAGTTTGGCTCCTTCTTCAAGCTCTATCACATGCTGAAACCCCCTATCCGGCGGCAACCCCAATGGAATCTCGTGGAACACCTTGCACTTTTTGTTCAAAATGGCCTGAATGTCAATGGGAAAGGTTCTTTCTTCTTTCAGTGGACTAGTGTCAATGATCAAGCACTCTGCTTCCCATGCTACTTCATCTCTATGAAAAGATCGTTCCATCTTTTTTGTTGAAACAACCATAGGACTATTCTAGGAGAGGCCCTTGAGAACCACCTCTTTACCATCATGTTTGAATTTCAACTCCATGGTTTAGTAATTGGTGGTGTACTTTCCTAATGAATGAAGCCATTGAACCCCTAAAACCACATCCGTATCACCGATGTCAACAACATAGAAATCATCCCTCATCTTGTGTCCTCCTAGGATCAACTCCATTTGTTGAATCCGTCTAGTGAAAGAAAAGATGTTCCCTCCAACAGCTGCCACATCAAACCCTTCAAAGTCTTTTCCTTCCAAGCACAACTTAGCAACTGTCTTCATGTCAATGAAATTATGAGTAGATCCGCTATCTATCAACACTGTCACTCTCTTTCCTCAAAGAACTCCTCAAACACGGAGAGAATGGTATCGTGGTGCTCCAGAAAGAGCTACAAAAAACATGAAGTCTTCGCTCCTTTCATGATTGCTAAGTGTTATCCCAGCCTAGGCGCCCAATCTCCAACAAGAAGCAACCCCAAACCCTAGGCGGCCAAACCAGAAATGCACCACGCCCTCCCAAGAGAAATACAGCCAGCTTTAGGGATGGTACGGCCAGCCAAAAGGGAACCAACACTGCCAATAATCCTCTGATAAATCTCTTCAATGCATCTCAATAAGTAATCTCTACAAACTGAGCTTTGGTGATAGAAGAATGGAAGGAAATGAATACCAACTAAGCCCAACTGTGATCTCTGTGTGAAATCACCAAGATAATCTCCAGACTGTATCTCTCAACAGCGTAGAGATTGTTTCCTGCAAGGGTTTCCGTCCTCACAAACCCTGAGAAGAAAGCTCTCCTCCAAGATCCAAAACCACTTCAATATCTTTATCCAGCATAATCAAACGAGTCTCCAAAGCCTTTTGTATAATCTCCAATCTCAACGCCCTAATCAGGGTTGTGCAACCTTTTAATTAATTTATAAATTCACCTTATGTATCCCAAAGTTGCTATTAAAATCACTTTTACTTTTTAATTATTTATAAATTCACCTTATGTCTCCCTAAGTTGCCATTAAAGTCACTTTATAAAAGTAACTTTATTAAATTAAATAACGATAGTTAATTATTAAATTTAACTTTATATTTTAACGTTATTTAAAATAATAACTCAAAATGCCTTATGTCACCAATGAATCATTAATTTAAGAAATCACTGACTAATAAAAAATAGCAACCCTACCAACTGCCAAGTCAGTGACCCAAATTGACACTTACTATAAATAGTATGGACAAATTGTATGAAAACCCACTAAAAAGTGTCAAGTATCTCCAATAAACCCTTTGAATACACTGGTGACGTCGACATACTCCTCTGAACTAGCTGGCACAAACCCTGGACAACACCTCCAACTGCACTGCAAGAGTCCTCGAAAATTGGGACATTACAAAGAAATCTAGTTTTGAAAGATAGAAATCTGCCTACTAGAATTGGCAAATTTAACCAAACAAATTTAATTCCTTACAATAATGCTTCAAAGGGTTAGCTTTTATATGGATCCCGGTATGTTGATTAAACCTCTATTAGATGCCTTTATTTTCATGTTCGATGGCCTTGATGAGTGCTTTTACAGGCCTTCTGGATTTGAGGCTCCAACTTGGGACTAGAAATCCTTAAGATCTATAAGTAATTATTATGGATTAAAAATGTAATTTTGCAGGCAATGAATATACATTGACCTTTTTATTGAACAAAAGTCAACCCATCTGAAACAACTTGATGTCACAGTAAAAGTAAGCAAAGCAAGGAAAGATATTTAATTTTATTAAACAGACAAGCAATCTGGCTATTATCAGGACAGTTGTCTAGCAATACATTATCAGTATTTTTAAATAAAGAAAGCAATAAATTGACAAAAAAAAGGCCATCAGATACAAATTGTTGACATTTAGTAGATTTACCGCAAATGCTTGGGGTGATCTTATAAGGAGAAATTTGTTAACTCAATATAATTTATGTATTCTAGTTTGTATTTTTTGGCTTCATTGATTTAGCAACTGATACTTAGATCTACTGGAATATTTCAGATCGTTTTAACCAACCACCATTGCACCTAATAATATCATCAAGGTATGTATTAAATCTAAAGCTTCTATTTAATATCAGCCAGTATTCCACTTAACTTACAAGGTAGAATATCATTCCTAATTTCTGATCAATCTCAAACTAACCAAAAGAAACTAAACTACAAAACTTACCAAAAATATTGGGATATGTGTGGTCTTGGCAAATCGTAACAGAGCTGTTGCACATTCTTTTACCTAATAAATCCCCAAAAAATCATCAGAAACAATATTGCACACTTAAATCAAAATATGAGATAATTCCACCTGTTCAATTAAACATCTACTGTATGATAGGTTTGCACCTGATAAGCAATTATAGAAAAAGAATTAGTAGAAAACTAGCATTTATAAACAATACTGAATTAGAGTCAAGTTGTTTGGAAGTAATGTATCCCTCCTCAATATAATTTTGAAATGTAGCTTCCATCGTGAATACAGCAGATAAGGCAATCACAAAACAAAGATCCCATCATGTATATAAATTTTACCTGACACTGATCTGATAATCAAATCCAATAACAATGGGAAATTCTCTCTGCACTAAGTTATATACATGCTCCAACACTATCTTTAAGAAGTTTCCCTTAAAATTTTGCAAATTGTGATCCTTGGAATCTAAATAATTATAAATGATAGCTTGTAATGGAAAAGAAAAGAGTTTCTGCCACATGTAGTGTCCATAAAACTGTGTTCTACCCCATTTACTCAATTTAAAAAGAATATCCCTAAACTTTTATGTGTAAAATACAATTTGGCTTTCCCTGTATTATGACTCGTTGAATTTAAATCTACCTTATTGCAACCAGAGCACAGGGCTATGGGCCAGCACAGATTTTTATTATGTTCTCAGACCAAATAAAAAAATTTGATCGACCTCCAAAGTGGAAGCTGTCAAACACTTTCATGGTGTCTGCAAACATTCTTCTTAATTTATTTTTGTTCTATGTTGGAGGAGGTTATAATGTGCATGGGTGTCAAAAATATCACCCATGTTGTGACCAACAATACAGTAGCATATGTCATTAATGGGTTAATAGTGAAGAGGACAAATGTTGGCTTCAATAGTTGGAAAGCACCACTATTCAACTTTTGGAAATTGAACTTTGATGGTGCATCTTGTTGGGATTAAGGTGTCTCAACCTTAGAGTCCTACTATTGATTTATTTGAATGGGTGCAATTAATGTATTTATTTGTATATTTTAAATGCCTATGGTGTCATGTCACTAATTGGGACCCACCGGTTGGATGGCATCCCCGTTGGAGGTGACTGGATGACACATCATCATCCCAAGTGGACATAGGCGTCCCACTTTGGAATCTATGACATATGACAGATTCTATGACACGTCATAAGGCATCTTTGAATGCATGGAGAAAGTTGACACCCAAGATGGGTTATGACAGGATGTAAGAGAATCAACTATTCTTAGCCAGTTATGACAAATTCTCTTAATGGATCCTATGACAGATTCTATGGCAGATTTAAGACATATTCTATGACAGTTGTAAGGCATCTGTCATAAGCTATTTTTAGCATAGTCTAGGCGCCCAAGCTTGGAAGAAGAATATTTGCATGTTTGACACTTGTCAGGGGTGTAAGGGAATGTTGTAATGTGTCCAAATGCATGTCCAAGGTGTTGAATATTGTGCCTTTTGGATTTGAACGCTCCTCACTTCTAGAAGCTTCTTGAAGCTTGTATCACTCTATTTATTGAGTGCCTTGTGTTGTAGAATGCATAGTTGGTTTGCAGGTAACGAAGTGCTGCCAAAATCACTCCAAAACAAGTGTTCGTGTTGAAGCACTTGTTGAAGAAGGCTATGTACTTGGTGATGTATTGTAACTCCTATTTGAAGTAATACAATAGTACTGTGCTTTTGGAGGGTAGGGTTTATTACCCGAAAGGGTTTTCCCCACGTATATCTAGTGTATGTTGCATTTGTGTATTTGCTGTCCTATTTCCATTATTCTCTAAGTGTATCTCATATTGTAACAGCATAAAGTGTTAAAACAAAAAAATTGTAACTCTCCCCTACTTAGATTAGTGTAGGAAGCTATTTCCGCTCACCCAACTTCCTTTCACATCTCGTGGTAACCTAAGCCCACCAGAAGTGATTTTTTTCAAACGCAATTCGTGTTATGTCTTTATTGAAGGTTGCTCCCTCTTGTTGGTTCATAAGATCAACAACAAGATAAAATAGGAAGATGTCATTGCCGGTGTTTGTGTAATGTCCCTTCACCGAGCATGATCTTTCGTGTGGTTGGCCTGGTCAGGAGACGGTAGGCTACTTTCGAAGGGTAAGTGGGGTTCCTATTTTTAAGGATGTCTTTGCTCGGAGTTGGTGGATTCAATGGCTGATTCTTTCACGGGTTTTCGAGGAGAGCTTCACAGTGGTGTTGGTCGGCGTTACGAGCATCTTGAGAATTACTATTTTTAGTAAATTCTATTTACAGCGATTTTTGATTGGGTTACCGGCATGGTTGGCTTCCTACTTGATGTAGTCGAGTTGACTTGAAGAGTCATTATTGGCCCCGAGGGGCACAGTGGAGAGGAATAAGTTGATATATTTAATTAAAAATGCGTTTAATATTTATATTAGAGCGTTGACCCCTTGGCCTAGTCTGTTGACTTTATGTTGTTTTGAAAAGTGGTCTTTTGAGGGTGAAGCCTTCATTAAAGATTATTTTATTATTTACCAAAGTCAAAGCAAGCTTAAAGTGGGCGCATTTATCAAAGTATGGAATTTATTTAAAATTTTAATATTGAGCTTTGAAGGAAAAGGATGCCATCTTTGAGAAAGGATTAGGGTTTTGACCTTGAAGTGGATTTTAGGGTTTCGAGAAGCCAACAGGAAATTATAAAAGGAAGATCTTGAGCCTCATTTCACATCTTTTATCTACAGGAATCTTATGCTGCCGGATTGGCTACAGGATTACTTCGAGAATGAAGAGCCTCACTTCCGGGCTTGCTCCTTTCTTGCCTATCCTGACTAGTGGTGATTTAGTCTAGTTTGTGAGTTTGCTTTGAGATTAGTGCATTGTAACCAGCTTGTAGCTTCCTTGTTTCAGTTTTGCATATTAGAGTTTTTCATGATATTGCATTTTAGTTACAGCAGATCTATGTTTTTATTCATATCTCAAAAAATACAAAAATACTGCTTCTGGGTATTGCATCAATCTCTGAGTTTGTAAGGGGCGTTTCTTTTCTCCAGTTTATAGATTTTTTAGTGAAGCTTTATATTTTTAAGAAGAAGTCGAACTTCTTGCTGGGCCGTACCATTGCTGACTGCATTGAATTCCGTGCATAAATAAATAGAGGCATTTTAAGTTGGTTTCTTGCATTCATTCTAGGCGCCATCATACTAGTTGTGATTTGCATCTGAGTTGAGGTCATTTGGGTAAGAGAGGAGTGAGTTGTGAGTCATTCAGTGAATATCTATGTTGCTGGTTAACTGTTGAAAAGTGCAGATCTGTTATAACAGTCCTCCGAAATCTGCATCTTCTTTATTGGATTTGGTGTTGATGTTCCTTAAAGGCTTTGCAGAAGATTTCTTATTGAGGGCACCATTCGAAGAGCATCTAATATATTGATATTGCAGGCAATAATTATCCATTGTAAGCTGGCAGTAGTACTGACCAGTTGTTCTTTAATATTGCTGTATCATGATTTGTAATACTCTTTCTTACTTTCAGTAATTGTTTGTAATAGATAAATCTCCGCCCTATGGTAGCTACTTTCCCACTCTGGGTTAGCAAGCACATTCTGGGTGTCGAGTACTTTCAGCTTTCCAGTATTTCTTT
>VDFB02236791.1:0-17192 GCA_007258455.2 Sequoia sempervirens
TTTACATCAAGTTTCTTCTTCGTACACTTAGATGGAAATCCATATTCTATTTTGAAACTACAAGAAAATCCTCATAGAATAATTCTAGGCTAAGCAGATTGGTGGCTTCCTGTGTACAAATGTTAATACTATTTGCATAGCTATCTTAATACCTTTGATATTGTCTAAAACTTGCTCCTTTTTGTATTTTCTCTTATTGATTTCATTCTTGAAAGTTTTAATAAATCTAGTTTGTTCATATCTTGCAACCTTTGCATTCCACGATTTGACACCTCTTGAGGTACTCATTCAAAGAGTTTGTGTGCCTCCTCTACACTACCAATTCTTGCATAGTTGTTTGCTAGGGAAATCTAAACAACAAAATATGATATTTACACACATGCCTATACAATGGGATTTGGTGTCACTCCATTCAATCAAATTTTCTTGAAATTTTCTTAGCCTTCTCAACAAATCCAATTTGTGTGCACCCTGCTATTGTTTCATTTCATGAGATGAGACCTCTGTCAACAATTCACATGCTTGATTTGTGCGTCCTCATTCTTGTGGCCTTCTTCCATATAGTTAGCATGACTTGTAGATCTATCCATATTAGGAACCTTTCCTAGAGACTTTGTCAACCCCCACCATGTGCATCCCCTTTGTAGCATCATCACTACCTCCTCAACCTTCCCTAGTAGCACTATAATGTGGCCGAGTTCCCTAAACAATACTGGTGCTTGCATATCATTTGAAATTTGAAAATAAAATTATTTTATTTGTTCAATAATATGATACATATCGATTGGAGATAAATATCTAGTTTGCTTTCATTTATTAATAATATGACATATATATATATTATATTGTGTTCTAGTTAATGGTGAAGAAATAAAATGTTAATGATGAACTCATATGTGGAAGATTATATGGTAGATGAAGAAATAAAATGCCATTGAATAAAGGATTTTGATTGAATAGCTATTATTAAAATGAGTACTTAAATTGTTATAGGTAAGAGAATTGTATAATCAATTAAGTGAATTAATTTAGTCTGTAAATAGATAGCTTATTTATTCTGAATGATCTAAGGTAAATATTAAATGATTTGGTTTACTCTTGTTAACTAGTTGGTAAATAAATGTTACTACTCTTTATAACAATTTAATGGCTGACTAATTATAGAATTGGCATTTGAATAAATTAATCAGGATCTTGTTATTTTATTATTATATTAAAGTTGTTATTTAAAAGTAGTGTTTTCATAGTGACTAGTTCAATAAAATGATGGTTTTATTAATAACATAGTTGTTCTTAAATATAAATGTATGTAGTAAATAATTCCTTATTTAAGGAATGTATTCATGGTTGTTACGTTATGATTAATGGTTGTTCTAAGTAGCGTGTCTTGTTTATGGGATTAAGTGTTTATGTAATTGTTATCAATGAGTTTCATCTGTGCAAAGTATGTGCCATTGGGAGATGTGTTTAGAAGGTTAGTTTTTAGAGGCCTAGGCAGAAGTATATTTTTGTGTATGGTCCTTATGATTGTGTAACCTTAGAAGTGGTTTAGCAATGTTGTGGGCCTTGTGTATTGTGTGAAATGTAAACCCTAAGGGTGTTGCTCTTCTATCCTTGTATGGATCCATGTGATTATGATAAGTGTGCAAGATGGTCAATACCTTGCTTGATGTGTAGGGTTTACTAGTTGTAAGTAGGGGGAGTTTGTATGGGGACCGAGGATTGAGAGAGGTTTCCAGGATAACCTAGGATGGGGGTCGAGGCCTAGGATGATCTACCAGGATAATCCATATCAAGCTATGTGATGATACTCCTATCTCTTGCAATCTAGCATTCCCTAGTATTTTCTCATTTTGTTGTGTGATTGCTTTTGGAAGTGGAGGAAGTGTTGTAAGTAATATTGGAGTTGTTAGAAATGTTGTGTTGGAGTCCTTTTACAACCCTTGATTATGTTAAGCTTGCCTTCCTAACTGTCTGTTGGATATGGGACTTTGTGTTATATCTTAGCAGAGGGGGTGGACCTCAAGGTTCCACATTTTTTAGGAGGTTGGTGCTTTTTCTCCATTTGGTATTCTTGATGCATGTTTGTGTGCATGGAGATTGGTCATTGCGTTGTGGACTCTTGTTCTTGTTCCTATTTGAGAAGACTTCCTAGCATGTATTTGGATATTGGATTGTGCTTCCATTGTATCAATTATTGTAATCTAATGTAATCTTTCCTCATGTACTAAGGGAAACAGTGGTGTAAATATCGTAATGATGTAACAATTATTAATGATTTCATCTTGTAAAAAGTATTGTTAAGTAATCATCTTTCATACGATAGTTAGTTAGAAAATGATTCTAATGTTTGGTTATCAGTCGTTACATTATGGAAGTAATTAATGTAGGATCATTTAATATGATGCTTTAAAACTAACCTTGCATGTTAGATCATTCTTGTATCTTTTATTGTTGATGAGATGTTTCTAATAATATTGATGTTAGATTGTGAGTAGCACAGTTGAGGAACCTTAGAGGACCTAGGATTAGTTTATCATGTTATGTCATATTTTTATTTGCACTTAATTTTTTTTTTTTTCGTATTTGACCTAGTGTAGTGTTGTCCTCTGTGGTTCCTTGGTGGGGGCATTACACTCTCTCCAGTCATCCCGATATACTTGCGCTCGTAATCTTCATCATTTCAAACGACAATAATACATTCGTCTAGTCATCTCACTTGTACGCCATCACCAATGTAAATAAATTTGCTGGGACATTTATCATATCACTTACCCTTGCATCATCTTTCAATGCTCACTGTGCCTGTCATCACGCATGCTTAAGCGGGTGTCTTCATCGGCAAAACAAACATATGCATCATCGTCATTTCATTCACTGCTCACCAATCATCATTTTGTCATCACTGCTGTACTTACTTTTCATCCGTCACATTTGCATCTGTCTCCTCGTTTCACCTGACATGTCACCTGCCTCATTTTATCTCCTCAGGTTTTGCTCTGTGCCTGTCTCATACTTGCTTTATGTCGCACCAGCATATCTCACAATATGCTGTACATGCTCTGCGCATATAATACTTCTTGCATCATTTCATCTCGGCTCTGTAGTGTCCTCACTGCTTGCACTTGCTCTCTTTTGTCTTCATCGCATGCATCTGTGTTGGCATATATGTCACAATCGTTTGTTTTGTCTGCTGTGTTTTGTGATGATCGTACTGATATGTGGGTGTGTGTTGATGATATGTTAATATGTTCTTAATGTTATTAATGATATGTGCATGTTGTATAATATAATATATAAGTTATAATATAAAATATATAATATAATAGATATTATACCATATTAATACATGTATGTTTTAAGTTGCATACTTCAAATATCCATTTTACTTTACAAAATGGATATCTATTTTGTTTGAGTGGAAAAAATAGACAAAATTCCATTTTGGGCATTCCAACTATGAATGCTTTGCCTAGACCTAATCAAACATGAAAAAATAATAAAACATTAGTCCTTAAACAAGTGTAAACAAGCATTCCCCATGAAATTCATTTGAACACAAGAACATGAAAACAAAGTAAAATACCAAAAAAATTACTAATGGAATACTATTCTAATGCTCAAACCAACATCCCATAGGAGGATTGGTCTTTCTTGATGTGGAAAGAAGCCCTTTCCCAATCCCTTGATAAGCTTGATGATGGATGTGTGATTATTGATGCAAAATGTCAATAACCTTGCTATGGATGATTAAATCATGGATGCTTTGAACTCAAATGGCTATAATGGATTTGCATGAAGTTATGTCCTCAAATGAATAAAGAAGGCCTCTATTTATAATGAAGAAGGTCTGAAGAATGAAGAATATGAAGAATGTGGGATTAAAAAAGAGACCAATGGCATTGAGTCACTTGTCAACATGCTAATGAAGGAGAGTGGAGCACATTTTGAACAATGTGCATGTTTAATGCAGTAGGTAAAATTTGAATTTCAAGAGGTGGCTTGTGCAAGAGGGGATGTAAGAGGAATTAATGCCAAGTTGGCTCAAGGAGAGGACATGTAAGAGCCTTCAATGCAAAGATGGAGGACAAAAGTCAATTGGGAGGGAAAAGTCAAGTGGTGGAATATTCAAAAGAATATGCCACATTTGAATGAAAATAGAGGGAATTAGTAAATCAAATAAATTGATTTATATGTGCAACTTGCAAAAGCTAGAGGAATGAAGGATTAGTGTTAGGAGATAATTAATCTAGGATTAATTAACTTAGATGAACTTACTTGATTGTGACATTTAATATAGATGCTTTCAGTTTATTTAAATCAAATGAGAGGATATTGGAACATTAGTAATTTAATTAAATAAATTTGATTTATCCAATTAAATGAAGAACATTATGATTTAATTAAATAAAGTCAATTTATTTAATTAAAGGAGGAATTTTGATGAATTAATTAAATAAAGATTATTCAATTAATTAGTTAGTGTAGAAATGATTAAGCAAGGATTTGTGTTAGTGAATCAAAATCAGGTGCATGATATCAATCAGGATATTTTCAGTGTCTACATTTTCCCCCTCTTTGAAGCAATGTACTTGCTGCGTTGGTTCAAAGAATAATCTTGCTGAGATCAAAATTAAAAAAAAATTCTAATTTTTTTGGATGTTCCATTGCTGCCCCAGTGAGAGGAATTACACTAGTACATTGACCCCTCGAGAGATCAGGCGAAAAGTTCAATTTTAGGGTCGATCTCACGACAAAGAGATTCAAGATGGATGCATGAATGGTTATGATGATGATGTTTGCAGTATGGATGTATGTCCAGATGCAAATTTTTATGATATGCAATGATTTAAGATGCTTAGAATAACAAATCTATATTATTCCCTAAATGATAATGCAAAATTGATGATGCGATATGCAGTGAGTATGCAGATGGATGCTTTATGCTATGAATATGAGATTTTTGTATGCTAATGATTTGTGGATGTAGGATGGATGTAAATTAGTGATGTTTAGTTGACTGTCATGATACCATGTTAGCGCGGAGAGAAGAAAGAAGAAATGAGATGATAAAAAGAGGATCCAACAAGTCCATGATCTGCTGAGACTTTATTAGAAATAATGATGAGACATTGATGATGTTTCACTTATTAGAGATTGGGATTTTAAATGAGCTTACTTACCTTATGTTTGATAACACACATAGATGTGATGCATCCCGGTATAAAGAACCAGGATGGCGTTGTAACTAGTGATATGGAATTTGACTCAACAATCAAATAGGAGTACCCTTGTTCACACTTGACATACAGAAACCTTACTAGGATGTACTTTAGACATTTCAAACATTTAAGACCAAAACACAAAAAGGAGAAACCTAACAATGTAATAGCCAACAAGCTGTCCAAAACACCTTCCATCCATACCTAATAAAGCAAGTATTTGCCAAGGTTATATTACAAGAATATCCCACAAGCACATCAGATAAAAAGATAATGATCAATGCCCCATTCCTTTCTCTGTAAATATTTTTTATTAATCATCGAGAGGCCATTGGAATGAATGCAATAAAATAAACCAACAAAACAAAGATCAAGTAAACAAACAAGCTAATGTTCTTCATACCTCTAGCCAAGACTAATCTACGGTGATGCCTGATGTTGATGTCCATTGTAGGAAGGATGCATCCTAGGACACGATGTTATCAGATGATGGTGAGATTGACTAGATGATAGGCTATTAATATTAAGAGTTGACCAACTTGTTTACCTACTGACGTAGACTTGAGACCTTTACGTTTGAGTTTTCACTCTTAATCTCCTAGACTTGTTTCTGATTGTTTCACCAAAGGTTGGGAGTGATGATGACTTATTATGAGTGGATGTTTATTTAATTGTTGATCATTCATCACGATGGATGATTTTCAAATATTTGGATTTTTTTGAAGTTTTTGAAATGTTTTGAAGGCAGTTTTGTTATTTCAAGATGTTTTACAAATGTTTTGATTTTCAAATTTTCAATGTTTTGTGTTTTCTGAAGTATTTATAGATGTTTCGTTTGTGTCTTGAGACATCAATAATGGCATTTCCTATGTTTAAGCTCAGAAGATGATGTGAATTCGGATACCATGTTTTTTAGGAACATTTTTTTGACTTTTGACTTGTTTGGGATTTTTGATATGTTTTGGATGTTTTGGATTTTCACATGATTTTGATGATTTGGATATGGATATGTGTGATGAAATTAGTGCTCTGTTTTGGGATTTGTTGAAAACCAAGCTAAGGTTGATTGAATTGGATTGATGGATTGATATTAATGTATTGTTGAGGATACACAACAATGCAAGGATAGTGTTAAGCAACACAAGGGTAGGATAAGATATCCAAGATGATGAGATTGATTGGATTTGATTGATCAAGATCGATGATGATAACATTGTTGAGGATACACAACAATGCAAGGATAGTGGTAAGCAACACAAGGACTAGGAAGGACATCCCTAGATGATGATGGATTGATTGGATTTGATTGATCAATATTTGTGAAGCTTGGTTTGGAACAAAAGTTGGTTTTGGATGATTTGATGTGATGTTGAAGCACATGTTAGATGCAAATGATATTGATTGTTTGGATTGATGTTCGATTAAAGATAAAAATTGATAAGGAACATCTTCTCATAAAAATATGCCATGGGCTAGTGATTTGGATTTTGGCTCACAAATGCTTGACCAATTTCATTTCATGTTTTGTCAATGTTCAGATCACCACATAAGTTGCAATATATAGATCAAGATTTATTCTCAAAGCAAGATGTACATATCTTCCCCGGTGTCTAGCAATATGAGAATGCCATGGAGTGGATGCTTGAATAGGTGTGTGGATGGATGGATATGACCTTTCTAGTAAAGGATGCCAAGTTATCTTGTGATAAGATGTTCAAATAAAGAATTCTCATTTGGATAATGCTTCATGGCTCATATAATGCTAGGTAGGATAATGAAAATGACCCATGTCAAGATATTTACCATAAGCAAGTGTAAAGTGTGCACCAAATTTTGTCAAGATCAAGATAACTTGGACTATGGATGTAGATAGATGAAAATGGATTGGATAAAGGGTTCATGGATGAATGGATTTATTATGGATAAGATGGATGAAATGTTGGATTTGTATGGATGGGTGAGATGCTTCCACCTAAGCTAGTGCATATAGCTGCTTGATTCTACACATGATGCTTTTGTTTCCATGTTTTCATCATGGTACCTGTCCAAAGTGCCACCATAGTGGTTTTCACTGGAGGACCATTTTTTTCTTTATTTATTTTTTAGATTTTCATATTTTTGGTTTTTTTTTTGTATTTCTCGTGAAGATTTTTTGAGCTCATGTTAGATCACTTGGTGGTCTTGATGTAGATGCTTTTGTCATAATGTGCCATTGATATCCTACCTAAATAATATGTTTTGCCAAGATACATGCACTTGAATGCAACTTTTCAGATTCCTGATCTGCTTTGTTGATATCGGAGTTAACTTTGTCCTTGTGCACACATCACGATAGAGTTCCTTTTGAATACTTATGATGAAGGGTGGTTACCAATACATGGTCAATGTGAGAATTGGATATCATGTGTGGAGGCGTGGATGGAGTGTGTTTAGGAATAAAAGATGGATTGGTTGATAGTTTGGGACCTTTGACTCTCCAAACTTGGGAAATGAGCAATGATGGGTGGATACAGAAGTGTGCATGGAATTAGGACCAACTGCTTGATACACTTTGTATGTCACTTGAAAGCCTTCTTTTTCCTTTGTAGGAAATGTTTTTTGATGGATACTTTCCTTTTTATTTTCCCCATAGTTTCTTTGAATAATGGATTTTGATAGGGACAATCTTTCTTTGTATTCTTTGATATCCATGTGTATTTGATTTGTCCATTATGCTTCCCAACTTATTTTTCTTTGAAAATGTTCTTTTTACTTTGATTCAATTTTTTTTTTTATGTTGGTCCCAATTCATGGATGTGGTGATGGTTGGATGAAGATTCATGATGTGGCTGGTTGTAGTATTGGCATTGGTTTCCTCATACGGACTCTTTGTGCTCCCTATGTTGATGCTTGCACTAGATAAAGTTGCCCCGGTATTATAGAGGTATCACTGATATCTTTAGATCTATTCATTATCAAATAACCAAGACCTTGATGCTTAGAATTGCTAATTATCTGCACTAGTTCTAGGATACCCTATTCATGTAGGCCTAATCCTTTTCCTTGATAATTCATTTGTTGAAATGTTTTATTTGCAATAGGATATGATTTACCTTGGAAACAAGGCACTACTCCTTCTCTAATTTGTTGTGGATCTTCAAAGGTGATACCTTCTTCATTGATAAGATAGCTTTCCCTAAAAAAGGTAAGTGATCCAAGTTTATAAGTGATAGGATCCTCCATAAGTGGGATAACTTCCTAATTCACATCTTTGGCTTGATCTTGTGAAATATCAAATTTTAATGCTTCTTCAAGAGGTGTTGATGATTCACTATCCACGTAGAGGTCTCCCTAATGGTTCATTTTTTATATGCTTTCATAGGATGTTTCTAATTCACAACTTCTTTATAAACCTTCTTCATGACCCATTTTTGATATGTCTCTAGATTTTTCTATATCTTGATCATGTGTACAAATGTTAAGAATAGAAGACTCTTGTTCCTTGATAATGATATCAAGAGTATGAGACTCTTGTTTTGAATGAAGATCATCTACATTTCCATCCTAAGGAAGCATCTCATGGGTAGATGGAGGAATATGTGCTATATGGATATGATCATTATTTGTGGCATCTTTTATAGATAGGAGAGTTCCCATTAGATAATTGTAGTATCTTGGAGATACGAATTCTTGATCTTGATTAATTTTGGAATTGTTTTTTACATGCTTTGGATCAAGTTCTTGACATGGGCCAGTTTCAAAGGATGGATTGATTACAAAGGGTTCTTGGATTCCTTCATTAGGAATAGGAAGTGACTCAATATCCTCTTGATCTTTGAGTGGATTTGGATCAAGTGTTTAGTTGAGGATTTCTTCAATATCTGTAACCATGAGGTTAATGGATGTCAATATGTCTTAGAAAGGACCATTGCTAGACTTTGGTGAAAGATGTTGATCATGCTTTGGAATAAATTCTTGAGATATGTCCTCTAACTCATTAGGTGATGTAGAGACATTTTCAACATGATCATTGGTTGATAGATCATAGATTATATCCAATAAGATCAAATAATTCTAAACTCTTAGAAATAAATCATTGTTTGAGAGTTACAGTCATGACTAAAAGTGACTCTTGATATATGTTGAGATTTGATCATTGGATGAGGTGAAACATCTTCCCAAAAGGTACTTATTTATAGCTAGATCTTGATCATTGTTTTAAGTGTCAAAGATTGTCAATGTCTTCTTTCCTGAGAATCAAATGATGTGCTGGCTCTTGGAGTATTAGATAATTGTTGGGTATTGTCAGTGGATTTTGATCATGATTGAAAAATGACTCTTGCTGCATGTTGATTTGATCATTGGATGAGGTGGAAATATCTTCAAGGTTCTCAATGATCAATAGTTGTGATTGATCTTGGAGATGTGATGACTAATCTTCGAGATGGGGTGATTGGGTTGGTTGTTGATGTTGTTGATCTTGATATCCAACCTCTTGAAATTGGAGATATTATTCTTGATGTGGTTGTGGACACAACTCAATGCTTTGATGACATGGTTTAACCAATGGAAGAGTGTATTGATTTTGGGGTGGAGATGTCTCTTGGTGATATGAATCAATGAATTTTCTAATTATAGCAATATGATCTCACAAAATTTGATCTTGATTTTCTTGACACCCTTCATATAGTTGATTTGATTTTTGTTCAATCATATTTGGAATGTATACTTGTGGTGTTTGTATGGGATCATGGACAAATTGATTTTGGACAATTTTTTTATTTGGGATGATGTTTAGATTTGGCATTATAGGTTGAAATTGAACATTGTTGTGGTTGGGAATTACATTGCCTTGATTTAGGTAACTTTATTTTGCATGGTGTTACCTTGACTTGGATCAATACATGGAGTCGTTAACATATTGTTTGGACTTTGAACAACATTTGTATGATTCAAAAACATATCTATCCTAAAGTTTACCAAGTGTAGATTTGAAATGTTCATGCTTGGTAAACTTGTACTTGGTATATTCACATTTGGAATGTATGGATTTGGTGGGATAATGTTGTTTTGTTGAAGACTCATGCATGTATTGTTTGGTGATAGATTTGTAGGTTTTGACTTTGATTTAAATCTAGCATAGGGAAAGGTATTCCAAAATTTAGATTGGGCATACTCGCATTTGCTGTAACATTGAGGTTTGTAGGAGATAATGATGCCATGTATGGATTGTATAAATGTGAGTTTTGATAATCCATTGGTTTTGTAAGGCTTTGATAGTTTGGTTGACTTAGATCACTCATGATGTATGGATCAAGTTTGTATTTCATGTTCTTCTTGTGTTTTGACCTTGTTGTATCTAAACAATTTAGGACCAATGATGAGATGAAGGATGAAAGGTTTGAATGATATGGGTGTTGAAATTTTAGGAACCTTGGATCAATGTTAGACTCTAGGATTTTTGATTGGATTGGTTTGATTTTATTTGGATAATGGACTTATAAACCCCAAGATGTTGGATGTTATCTGGGAATAAACTTGTCCACAAGGATGATAATTTAACTAGATGTATGAGGAAGGATTCATCCACACACACTTAGCCCAAACAAGGAAATTTTGATGTTCATTTGAAGGATTTTTCCAAAAGTCTAGTATGAATGATTTTTCCAATGGTTCAAAATTTGTTTGTGAGATGGGATTTGATTGATGTTTGAGATGAATGAAATGATTTGATCCTAAATGAACCTAAGTGGGACTTTGTTTACAAGACCAAGATAGTGAAGAATATGCTTTTCCCTAAGATTACTTCAAACCAAAAAGATCAATGTTTTCTCAGAAGATCATAAGACAACAGATAACAAGCACTTGTGTGAGGTTCAATTGATTTAATATTGGTCAATGACTTGATTTTACCACATCAACACTTCTTGCTTAGTTTTCAAACTAAATGTATATATATCTCAATTTATTTTTCACCCCACAAGGTCCATTATGTGAAAATCAAATAATCAAAGGCATAGTTTTCCTAGGTTGACTTTAGAGAGAAAAAATTGAGATATGGGCCCAAATATTTAGAAGCCTCTAAGGATAAAATCCCTAGGGACAAGCAGTAACATTTGGACTCTTCAATGGTATTTGTTCTTCCAAAGTATTTGAAAATTTTATGACTTGTTGAATGTTTGTTTTCCAATGTTTTAGATCCAAGCAAAGCGTTTTGATTCCAAAATAATGCACAACCCTAGGATAGAAAAGATAATATTTTTTGAATTCCCACTTGGATTTCTTCAGTTGCGATTATTCAGAGCGGATGATTAGAAGCTTGACCACACTGGCTCCCCTCCACAAAACACACTTATATGGGTTAGCCATGCTTCAGTTCTCATGAATCTCCCATGATGAACTTTTCATCTCTACTAAGAACTGCAAGTATGTGGGACAACTTTAGAGGTTCAACCTCTTGTACCAACAAATTGTAGGGTTTTTGGCTTTTACATAGATTGGTTCGTAATCAGGGTACCCATTCAGAAGGCCACACAAGAGGCAAGATCAACCCATACAAATAGTATCACCTACTTTTTCGTAGGATAACATGTAATGACGAGTTTCCTCAACATTCAAATGTATATACTTGTTGGGATTAGCTTGGCATTTAGCTCGTTACCAGTTTGAGTCATTCCCTTGGGGTGAGTACTTTTTCCCACCAAGGAAAGCTCTCTAAAGGTAGAAAATAGTGAAAATTACATTTGTAGTTTGATCACCTAACACACTTAGGAGGGAACACACACAATGCCTTTTCTTCACACTCGCATGATTTGTTCAATTTTAAACCCAAATTTGAACTATGGAGAAAATATTTTGGACAAGCTAATATCACTAAAATGTTTTTGATTATCAAAATCACCATGAAGTGCAAGAAAAGTGCATACACATTTGAATGGTATTAGTTTGTAAAGAAGACTACAAAAAAAAGTAAGCACAAGTTCATTTTAAATCCTCAAAGGCAATAATGAGTTCTTTTTAAAGCACCACACTTGAGTGTGAAGTTGATTGTTAAATTTTAGTTCCAAATCAAAATTATAGTAAGTGTCTAAGGTTAAATTTTAACCAACTTGACAAAGCTTGAGTTGTAGGTGAATTTTATGCCCAAAATAATTCTAGTTGGTCCTAAAGCATGAAAGGAAAATATATGATAGGTTATTTCCCATGAGTGTTTGAAAACACTATTACAATGAGTATCAAATTATTTTTCTTTCACTTCCATGCTCCATTATCCTTTAAAACCCACAATCCAAGCTCTAAATGTTAGATGAAATCAAGAAACAAGATGTGAGGGTTAGATAAATGATTAAGCATAGAAACCCTAAAACTTAGACCAAGTTTCATTGTGATTTGACATTAGGTGAAAATTTGAAAATTTTAACCCTATCAAAGTTAAGAAACACCTACACCATTGCATAGATTATTAAATTCTACCCCATTTCAAAAAAAATCTTTGAAAAATACCTCAATATGACCAAGATATTGCCATAGAAAAAAAACAATAGCATCGCCATTTGAACACAGAGGCAGTGTCGCTATATAACGACGTTGAAATGATTGTCATTGTTTGAGGATTTCAGTGTTGCTCTGTGGAAAAAAAGAGACTATGTTGCCCTCCTAGTGCCAAAATGTGAATGTTTTCCCTAGACCTGCTCAAACATGAACAAACAATCAAACATTAGTCCTTAAACAAGTGTAAACTAGCATTCCCTATGAAATTCATTTGAACACAAGAACATGAAAACAAAGTAAAATACCAAACACATTACTAATGAAATACTATTCTAATGCTCAGACCAGCATCCCATAGGGGGATTGGTGCTTCTTTGATGTGGAAATAAGCCCTTTCCCAATCCCTTGATAAGCTTGATGATGAATGTGTGATTCTTGATGCAAAATGTCAATAACCTAGCTATGGATGATGAAATTCTATGCTAACTTGGATGAAATTGTGGATGAAATCATGGATGCTTTAAACTCAAATGGCTATAATGGATTTGCATGAAATTTTTTCCTCAAATCAATAGAGAAGGCCTCTATTTATAATGAAGAAGGTTTGAAGAATGAAGAATAGGAAGAATGTGGGATTAAAAAAGGGACCAGTGGCATTGTGCCACTTGTCAACATGCTAATGAAGGAGAGTGGAGCTTTTTTTTTTAACAATGTGCATGTTTAATGCATGTAGGTGAAATTTGAATTTCAAGAGGTGGCTTGTGCAAGAGGGGATTTAAGAGGAATTAATGCCAAGTTGGCTCAAGGAGAGGACATGTAAGAGCCTTCAATGCAAAGGTGGAGGACAAAAGTCCTTTGGGAGGGAAAAGTCAAGTGGGTGGAATATTCAAAAGAATATGCCGCATTTGAATGAAAATAGAGGGAATTAGTAAATCAAATAAATTGATTCATATGTGCAACTTGCAAAAGCTAGAGGAATGGAGGATTAGTGTTAGAAGCTAATTAATCTAGGATTAATTAAGTTAGATGAACTTAGTTGATTGTGACATTTAATTTAAATGCTTTGAGTTTATTTAAATCAAATGAGATGATATTGGAACATTAGTAATTTAATTAAATAAATTTGATTTATCCAATTAAATGAAGAACATTAGGATTTAATTAAATAAATTTGATTTAATTAATCAAAGAGAGAACACTAGGATTTAATTAGATAAAGTTGATTTATTTAATCAAAGAGATCACATTAGGATTTAATTAAATAAAATTGATTTATTTAATTAAAGGAGGAATTTTGATGAATTAATTAAATAAAGATTATTCAATTAATTAGTTAGTGTATAAATGATTAAGGAAGAATCAGTGTTAGTGAATCAAAATTAGGTGCATGATATCAATCAGGATATTTTTAGTGTCTACACCAACAGTCCCCACATGCTCTTTGCTGTTGGGAATGTTGTGATTCCTATGCATTACAGACATAATTTCACTTTTTGAGAACTCTTTTACATAAAATTTTATCCTTTCAGTCATCAAGGTACTTGTTTTAGTTGGGATAATCGGAAGAAAAAGTTGTCATAAAGAGAAAAGGAAGAGTAAATGCCAAGTGGAGGAAATCAATGCAAGTAGGGAGAAAGAGTATGGAAGAGGGTGGAAAGAAAATGTATGTCAAATTCTCTTTAGGGAGAAGGATTCTCTTTAAATTTAAATAAAATTGAAAGTGACCATGATATTGAATTTGAAAATATTGAACAAGAAATTAAAATTGAAACATTAGAACATGAAATTGAGAAACAAAATGTTGAACATGAAATTATAAATGTTGAGCACAAAACTAAAAATAAAAATGTTGAACACAAAATTGAAATTGAATTTTTTGAAGATCAAATTGAGAAAAAAAATGTTGAACACGAAATTGTAAATTTTAAGAATAAAATTGAAAAATCAAAATGTTGAACACAAAATTTAAATTGAAAGTTTTGAACATGAAATTGATAAACAAAATGGTGAACATGAAATTGTAAATGTTGAGCATGAAACTAAAAATAAAAATGTTGAACATGAAAGATGCAAAAAATTTCTTGACCAATGTCGATATACAACCATGAAGTTTAAAAGTACTCCATAATCCACTTGTTCATAGCATTGATGAAATCAATAAGACACAAGAAACAATGAATGTCAATGTATCTCCAAATTACATAAGAAGAGAGGATCTTTGCGAAGAAGAAAAAAAAATCCTAAATCCATCTATTTGTAATGACTCCAATATAAATTCTCAACATCCAAGAACCCCACTATGGTTACTTCAAATAGATGAGAGCATAATAGATAAACTTGATGGAGAAAGGCCATCACGAATAGTTCGGTTGTGGGCTATCCAAATGTTCAATCAATAATTTTCTAATAAGACATTAACTGAACAATGTCAATTTTTTGTACAATTTCTAACGTCTTACAAAGTGATACCATTATTAAAGAAATTGAAGATTTGTGTAAACAAGAAGTTTGATCGAAATAAGATTATTGTTAAAAATATTTTTAATGCACTGAATTCTATTGGAAAGAATAGTAAGGAAAAAGATAAGAGAGTTATTCATAGAGTAATAACATCTCTAGTAAGCAATCAATTAAGAAAGGCTCAATTTTTGAGGAAAATATGTGTTGACTTAAGGATAAATTGTAAAAAATTGTCAAATGCACTGGAAATAAGATCAAGACTAGATAGTCCTCTTTAAAATGATACTTGGGTTTTTAGTGGTATGCTTCTAGGAGTTGATAAGAAGCTAACTAATACTGTAAAGGATGAAATTCAAAATTTTTGGCTCTAACTCTAGAATATCACAAAATGTAAAAGATGTTTTAAGAATTGGTTATTGAAGGTGTGTGCAAGAAGTTGAGTCCACTTTTTGGCCCAAAAAGTGGGCTGAGTATTTCTGATTTTCAGAATTTGACACATTTGACCTTGGAGATTTTGAAGCATAGACATAAAATCTTTAAAAGTCACTGATCATAAAATGTAGTGCTCAAGTCTAGTTTTCCAAATATGTAATTTATTTTAATACCCATATTGTACAAATTGAGTGTCAATAGGCATTTCAAAAAACCACTATTTAAAAGTCATTTTTTTGTACCATACCATGCACGTGTACGACATCCATATTTTGACTTAAATTATTGTATTTTTCTAAATCCTTTTTGGAAAAGTTTTATGACTCACTAAACCTTGCTCTTGATATTCTTTTGTAATTTTTTATTGAATATTTTTTTTTGTTAATTTTTTATTAGGCATAATTATCGTTTTGAAAAGTCATTGTGTATGACACACATAAGATGACCTTAAATTATCATTTTTGATTTTTTTTAAAATTGAAAAGAATTGTCTAAAGTTTGTTCTCGTGCAATTCGTTCGTCAAAATGTTATGTTGATCAAAAGTTATTGAAATATTAAAAAACCCTAATATTTAAAGTTTATGGACCATTTGTTATAAATTAATTGAAAAATAGAAAAAATAATCCAATTACAAAATAAATTACATATTTTAGAATATGCATTGACTTTCATCTAAAAATGGGTTTAATTTAGTTGAAAATTACTGCCAAAAGGTCGTCGGCCATATGTCCAAAATTCGATTATTTTTTTTCTTTGACATTAGGACCTTCAGCTTGCAAGTCAAACCAGGTTGAAGGCCTAAGTTCAGACTTCCAATTATTTTCCCAAACCAAAAACCTAGGCAAAAACCCGACCACAATGCAAAAATAAAATAAAATTAAAAAATAGGATCCCGATTATAAAACAGGATCTCGTTTATTAATAAACGGGATCCTGTATTATAATCAAGATCCCATTCCTCATTCAGCAATATTAGGGCCGTTGGCGAGGAGGCAGGATCCGTTTCATAGCGAGATCCCGTTCCTTTCGCTCGCCATTCAATGTTGATGAGCGTCCGGTGCGGCGAGATCCCATTTTAATGTCCAGGATCCCATTTTATAATGGCAGGTTTTATAAAGCGAGGATCTCGTTTATTTTATTTACTAAATACTGCTGGCGAAAGTGCGTGATGCGGCTTCACATGTCTACTGATGAAGGCAGTGAAGTGGATGGCAGTTGGGCAGGTGGTAGACTTGATTTTTAGTTGAGTTTGTAAGCGAAGCATCATCTACACCATTTTTGAAGTGAAATTGTGTTATTTTTGTATGCTTGTTTGGAGGGAACAAAAAGTTTCAATTTGCAATATGGATTGAATTTTTTCAAAGGAGGCATGAAAACAGACTTTAAAAGTGGGTGTGGTAGTTTTCTACTTGTTTTGAGGGACACAAGAGGAAGAATTTTGTCCTAATAGGTATTTAACTTCCAATTTGGATTGAATATTTTGAAGTATTTCACTATTAACGTTCATTTGTGCTTGAGAATTTTATAATTATGGGAGGTAAAGCTCGTAATAAGAGAATGAAGACATCGACTTCTCAAGAAGTTGAAGCAAATAGAGAAAAAGAGAG
>VDFB02236793.1:0-12623 GCA_007258455.2 Sequoia sempervirens
GGGCCAAAATATGAGCTGTCAATCAGAAAATTGAAAAGATTAGACCAAATTCCACTTTTTAAATGAGATCGCTGCAAACCATAAGATAAATAGTTCCCTCCCTTCCTGATGCGATTTCCACCGAATGCATTAATAGACAATAGCGGAGTGAAAACATAAGTCTCCGCCTTAATAGGCAGGGACTAATAAAAAGAATATCTGTAAGTTAAAGTGCTGGTATTACATTCCCACACTCATGTCCAACATAATCATGTAATCTCGAAACTCACTACAGAGCAAGTAAACTATGGCTGAAAATAGTGATGGTGAGTGCTCTTTTAACTTTTATCCCTCTATTAATTACTTTTTTTATTTGAGTATTTAGAATAGCAACTATACTGTCCCATGGGTATGGCCTGCTTCAATATAGCTGTCAATACTTGCTGATATAATTTTATTTCTCTATGTCTGATACATTTTGAATACACTATTTTATCTGTATAAATTGTTTTAATGTAACGTGATGCCCAAAATGCACTTAGAATATGGACTTAACCTACATTTATATGCTTTTCTCTCTTGATAGATTATGACCATAAATAATTACTAAGGTCAATTCTTTAGGCACAACATATGATTTATGCCTTTGTCTATAGATAGATCATTTCCATTGCCAACATATTCACAAGAAATTCATGTCATAATAAGTTTTATTTTGAAAAGTGATTTTGAGGTTTTCTTGATAAAATTTAGAAATTTCTCTCAAACTCTTAGTCTCTCTAATAATATTTTAACGTTAAGGTCAAAGCAGTGGTGGAGGGACCACGAGAGACCTCCTATTTCCAAGCAAGGTCTGTAGTTTGAACCCTAGTAGTGACATTGGAAGGCCGAGCCTGCAGCCTAGTTGATCATCTAACAATAGGATATTGGCAAGCCCAGCCTGCGGGCCTTCTTGACCATTTCTTAAAAATTAGGTTATTGGTAGGCCCAGTGTGCAGTTTACTGATCATCTATTAATAAGTTATGTTGTTAAAAATGCAATGGATTTATTTTTGGCTGTCTTAATATTGTTATATATTAATGAACATAATTAAATATTATAATAGAAGATAAGACCACAAAAAACACTAATGGATTTAAATATAATATTTATTACCAAACAAGTCCATACTAATTTTATAATTTTAATCAACTGTATAATAGTATATAAAAAGACTCACTGGGCAGACGGAAGCTCATCTACAAGCCATGGCCATAACAATATCTTTTCAGTAAATGCTAACAAAGTCTAGAACTCTTATTATTTATGTTGAATAAATCCCATAACAGATTGCAGGCGAGCCTGTTTCGATTTTAGCTCCTATTCCATTATAATGATTCATTTAGTTTGATTTGCTTTGTAAAAGTGTAATTGTTTTACCTGGTTGAGTTTGGACTCCTTTGGAGATAGGAAAAAGTATTAGCCTCTGTATGATGAATTTTGAAGAGCTGTTCTCAGGTTTTCATTTGATAAACTGTTTTGTAGATTCAACTACAACTTTTTAGCTCATAGATAATATCTCAGCAAGCAAGCACTTTAAACCAAACTTATATGTTAGCTATTTGCAGTAATCTCTGAGGATTTTCTTAAATCCTTCAGAAAACCTATTCAGGCTCTTTTTAGTGAGAATCTTATCGGTTGTAAAAATATGTTTTTAAATATAGACTTGATAAATAATTTATATGCCCAGGACTTTCATAATTATAATATATTGATAAAATCTTTGAATATCAAATTTCAAATAAAATATTAAAGCTTTCTCTCATCCTATAAAAAAATATTTATTAACAATTTATAAATTAATAATCTCAACTTACCGGTCATTTTATTAGTCACAAAACAGACCAGCAAAATAAACTCTTATGATCCTATAATCTTTAAGTAAATAAAGCCTATACTACACAGAACATAGTGCACTTCAGAAACACCCTATAATCTGAAGTAAATTATGCAAGCTGTATACTACAGAGAACATAATGAACTTCAGAAATGCCCTTTTAATCTGCTAAATATAGCAGTTGATTTGTCATGTCCATAGGTCCATAAGTTTAAACGAGGCGAGGCTCAGGAACTGCTGCCCTTTTCTGTATACATAATGGAAATTATGTTGGTCAAATCCTGAATCTCTAATTTTTAAAAATTATAAACAAAATAAACCTTTTTATCCAGTTCACTAAAAGATTACTATTATTAATATTTAAAAATTACAAGTTGCAACCTACAACCTACAGTTCATAAAACACACCAATAACGTCTTCTGATCCTAGAGCCTTAAATAAATAAGGCTTAGTGTAACCTGCATGATAAAGATTCCAGCTCACTATAAGATTACCTTATTAACATTTCAAAAGACAATAGTCTCAAACTAAAGTCTGCAGGTCATAAAACACACCAGCAAAATAAGCTCTTCTGAACCTATATTTAAGGCTTACTATATGTGTAACATGCACGGTAAACAAGATGTACTACAGCCCTTGAAGGGAGCAAGTGATCAAAACCATAAAAACCAAAATTACAGCCTACTCTTTTGTCTCACCCATTCCAGAATTTGTTTGTTTGGAGCTTCGGATTAATGTCAAACAGATTTGGACTTTCCTGAAGATTGAGCCTCTAAATGCTTTCAATCTATTGGTTGAAAGCCTAAAAGTTAATGTACATTTTAGACAGTTAGTAGGTCGGCGAAGGAGAATACTAACAGAGTATACGATAAATATCTGGACAATAATCCATAAAAACATTTTGCAAAATTAAGAGTAACAGAATTCCCTGGTAGATAATGGGTGGGCACACATACTTATATGAAACTGTGATAAAAGAGAGCAAATAAATTGAGGCTCTGTTAGGTTAGTTCAGACCAAAAACTCAGACAAGTAATATAGATATATGAGATTGTTTTTGGATCAATAGAGCAATATATACAGTTGAATCCAAAAATAATCTTACATAATTTTATAAATTGCAGAAAACTCATATCAATTAAAAAATAATATAGATGATAAATACAAGATAATATTTATATAAGACTAATAATATCAGTTTTTAACTATGTTATCAGAAACATGAAAGCAAGAAATTGGAAAATGCAATTTTAGAAGGTTGGGTTTATATCAAATAAACTAAAAGAATTATACACAGTTAGTTTTTAATATAATTCATTATAAAAAAAATTTTAAAAATAATATGATATATGGTAGAATGGTATTTCACCACTACAAAATGTTTTGCGGCCTTATCCTCTGTTATAGTATTTGTTGGTTCTCTTTATAACCCAGCTACAAATTAATTGCACAATAAATTCACAGAATATAATTAAATATTTGATTTATAACAATTAACACACTGGGTTAAATAACAACTAATAATAGCAATCTTACATGCTATATAGGAGCCCCAAAGACGCCTTTGTATGCAAGAAAAGAATTTTTCTTGCTTTGGCTTTAGAATTCACATAAAAATCTACCTTGGATTTATCTTATCCTCACAAATTTAGGTAAACATTCTATTAAAGAATAAAAACTACTATTGTTAAAAATCCAACTCGAATTGTTTTAAAGCATATATAACTCAAGTTGCTTTAAAGTGATTTAAAGCATATCCAACTCAAGTTGCTTTAAAACAAATCCACATCCCAATCTTTCAAGCTACAAAAATCAATAATAGTATTTAATTATATTCATTAATACGTACTATTAATATTATTTATATTTAAAAGAATATATAAATATAATAGAAAATTAAGGCAGCCAAGAACAAACCTGTTGCACTTTTTAAAGGTTTTTAATAGATGACCAAATAAGCTAACAGGGCATCCCAAAAACCTAATTATTAAGAGGTATCAAGAAGACCTGCAGGCTGGGCTTGCCAATATCCTAACAAACAGATGACCTAGTAGGCTGCAGGCTGGGCCTTCCAATGTCACTGCTAGGGTTCAAACTACAGATCTTGCTTGAAAACAGCAAGGCCTCTTCATCGGTCCCTCTACCACTGCTTTGATAGAATTTGAATATGAAGGCAGATGATTTTTTTTCCCAAAAAAATTAAAATCATTTTTCAAAATAGAACTCATTTGAAGGAGATCAAAAAAATATGACATAAATTTCATGAAAATGTTTCCTTATTGGTGATCAATCTAGATACAGAAATCAGCCAAAAGGAGCTGTGTATGGCAGTGATCTATCCACAGGGAAAGCCTTAAATTTACAGGTTAAGACCATAGATTTCATAAACATTATATATACTTCTATTAGATTTCTGGCCGAATTAATTATCTATGGTCATGATAAATCTAGAGGTAAATGCATATAAATATAACTTAAGCCTCATTCTTTACATATGTTGTATGTTTATTTTCTATGTGCTTTCTGGGCATAATGTTACATTAAAACAATTTACACAGATAAAACAGTGAGCTATATTAGCACAAAATATACCTAGAAATTTTAAAACTACAACTAGTATTAACAGTTAGAGTGAAGCATAGCACACCCATGGGGCAGTAGTGTTGTTACTCTAAATACCCAAATAACATAAGTAACTAACAGAGGAGAAAAATTAGAGGAAAATACACTTACAACTACAGATACGGTTGCCAACCATCATTTACTTGTTCTGTAGTGAGTTTAAAGATTATGTGAGTCTGTTGGACATCCTGCAGTGCTGTGGAAAGCAACAGCAACACATTCAACTTGTTCGCAGACACCATTTTTAATGGCAGAAAAGCTCTACGAACAAGGTGAATGTGTTGAGCTTATTGCAAATCTACCAGTACTCCAAACATGCACTACAATATCATGTATTCTTCAACTGCAAACATCCTTGCTTTCTACAGTGCCATGAAACTTTAGAATGCTGTATTGGGACAGGGCTTAGTGAAATGTAAGTGCCCAAATAAAAATCATCAAAGGCTTTGAATCTTGAGAAGAAGCTAGGTAGTGATGTTCGGTTGTTTTATAATGTGATGGTGGGTGAGAAATAGAATACCATGTTCTCTGCTTTCAGAGACCTTCCGGACATTGTGGCCAATCACTGCACATGGTATTTCCCTCTTGTTTATTTAATTACTTGTAGCACAACGGATAAATCTCTTTATACCAGTTGCATTGTATACGCAGTTTCATGGGGCCTTTAACGAACATACGAGCACTCCCGACAAAATGTTCCCTCCATTGAAAAGTAATGACGCAATTCCATACCATAATCGGTAAACCAAGGCTTCTAGCCCCTGGTATTGCTCCCCATTGGATAAATAAATAATAAAAAATGAGGTGATATTTTCCATTATAGAAAGTCAAGCTAGCCATCCATTGATTTATTTGTCATATGTGCTTATAAAAAGATAAAATTTAATATATTAGTTGAAAAAGGGTGAAATATGAACACGTGTCTTTTAACAATTTAAGTTAATTGATTGTATTTGATGTAATATGAAAAATGTATTTATTATGTAAATATGACAATTATGGTATTTAGTTTTAAAATTAAAGGATGAATGTTAATGAGTAAAATTATGGAATTAAATTGGTATATGTTTTAAAAATAATATTTTTTTATTGATAACATGTCTTGAAATTTGTATTGGATCAACATTCTATTAAGAGACAAGTTTACAAGTCTAGGACAACTCTTCTAGTACAGTTTAGTTTTTCGAGTTTGAACTTGTCCCTTGCACATTGTAAGGTTTTGCTCTTCTACTCAATGAATAGTTTTTTGCTTTGTTTCTTCTAGAAATTTTGGGATTGGTAGTATTTAAAATTACCTTAAAATGCTCTCATTTTGTCACAAGGAGACAATTTCTCCTAGATCAACCCTAAAAAGCTGATGCAATCTATATTAGGATGACCCAACATAGTAGCTCAACAATCAAATAACCCATGTTTACTCACAACACACTTGCATTTATTATTAGACATGATTATTAAAAGACATACAACATGCTCACATTACACAATAAAATAACAAACTAGAGGACTGGTTTTGTCCTCAATCTTTCCTCTTTTCATGCAATCAACCCCTCACCTCAACTTCCCTATCATTTTCCTCTCTATCACCTCTTCTTAATCTAGAGGATCTTCCTCTATTCCCCTATTCCTTAGCCACCTCACAAAACTCCTATGAGTATCCTCTAGCCAACTCACCTCTACAACCAAACTCTAACCAACTAACCTCTATCTGCAAAAACATTTCTAGAGGGATATGTGCATGTAATAAGAAAGGACACATAGTAAGAATGGTTTTCCTTCTAAATGTTAGGTAATTACCACCTAACTAAGAAAAGATTAATATTGCCAATACAAAAAAGCCATGTATGGCCTACATAACAATGATGAAGTCCAAGTGACCGAGAAAATGGCTAAACATGTGCAAGGAGAAAATTGAAGAAAAGAACCAAGAAAAGAAATCAACACTTGACCCAAACAAATCAATTGCTAGAAATTATGCATAATAATATTTCACCAAATAACGAGTTCACCTAAATAAAAATGATTAGTCATGAGGATGAAATGAAGGCAACCCATCGCATCCAAGATAATGAACATCTATCTTGAAGGAAATGATTAATTTCCCTAAATGTTGCTATGTTGGGAATGAAATAAAGTAAGAGTTCTAAAGAGATCAAATCAACCACCAAGAAGAAAACATGATAACTCAACCAAAGAAAAAAAAACTCTAATTGAACTGTTACTATCACATCAATATAATAGTCTACCTCAACCACAATAAGAATATTTCCCTACTAGATATTACCATTCAAGTTGTTGCACATTCATTCAATCACTAATTATATGGTTGAAAGAAATGATAATCGATCTAATAATGGTCTCTCGACTTGTTTCCACATACTTATGGCATGTTTATAAGTTATATGTAGCAACTTTAAAACACTTGTAGTTAACATGTAGCAATTTTCCACAACCATAATAGCTTTAAGCATACCTATATTAATCTAGATAACTTATAGCCAACATATAACATACTTACAAGTAGGTCTATTGGTGACCCATAGAAAACTTGTAGATGGCCTATAATAATGTTGTGCCTTGCACACATGCCTTTGTTGAAAATGAGGATCCCCCCTTTTTTTCCTTTTGGTTTTAGTTTTAGGTTAGGTCTTGTTACGTTAGTATTCTTTTAGCTTGCTTGCTTTTTTTTAGTTTAGGAGCTTAAGTTGTATTTTGAGACTCAAGAGAAAGGTTTGCGGAAAAATACTCTTGTGAGGATTTGATCAAGGAAAGTCTAATGTAAAACCCATAAAGTTGGACCCATGTTAAAATCTTGCAAACCCAAAACACTCGCAATGGAGAGCATGTAGGAAAATGCCACAAAACCTAAATCCTTGCATAAGTAATCCTTGATAATTTTTCCCCATGAAATACATGCTCATTGGAATGGAGGTTCTAACTTTTCTGCAAGGTTGAGTAGCCTTCATTTCTCACAGAAGATTCTAAACCCTCTTTTTCTCGCAAAGTTGAGGATCCTCTAAATCCCCACAGGGTCGAGTTTTTGCAATATTTCAAAACCCTAACTTGAATTCCCGCATGAGTTCTTGACACTCTGCCATTGCATGCATTTATTGCAATGGATTTTTTGTGGGTATATAAGTGGGTTGGGACATCATTTTCATTATTTTTCACTCACGATAGAAGATTAGTTACAAAGAGGAGCTCATTCAAACCCTAGGTGTGCCCCAATTCACCCTTGTAATTCGAGTTACTTGAAAGTTTGACTGGATTTTGGGTTGGTAATCATGATCTCTTTTTGCTCATATGCTTTAGAGGTTACAACATTTAATAAGCACCACTATGAACTAAATAATGTTAGGTTTTTGGGTTTAAAATGAATTTTAGTTGGCATGTCGGCCCTACTTTTGTTTGCTAAATATCTTAAATATATATGTATGGAATCATTTTGATTAATAGGGGAGAGGGGCCCATACTAGGGCGGGAGCCTATAGTGGGGATGGAAGTAGTCCTACATGGGCCTCACAATAGTTCGCCTTAATATGTAAATGTAAATCACTTTTCACCCACAAAGTCAACAAAGGTATTTGATTCACTATACCCTAAAAATTCTATTATAATCGGTTTATATTTGTCCTTAACACAAATAATATATCGCAGTATTACATGTCAGAGAATATTTAAAGCACATCTGACACCACAAACATACAAGCCATATTCATTCTTAGTGGCCCATAGCTGTACAACTTGCAGCCATAATAAAAAATAGTATAACCCACTCTCCCCTTTAATATCACCACTTGCATTAGCTCACGGGCAATATTTTAATCCCAAGTGGCACGAGGAGAACAACTACAAGCTAAGAATGTCCCATCGGCCAAATCCAAATCCAGCCCACCACCTATCCCAATGTGCCATCAATACAACACTGAAATGAAAAGAAATCATTCATAATTGTCCCATCTGTCAGATCCATTCAGACAAAAACTAGTTCAAACTCCTCATTTGCCACCTGCAACCACAAAAACAAGGGCAGTAAGGCCACCATAGTTGCCTGAGCAGCAAACAAAAACTTCATGCCATAAATACATACAAACTATGCAATTGAAGGCACACAAACAAATTTTCAGATTTGAAAAAGGAGGACCGAAATTAAAGACTCCATACCAAACAACATTGTACATATAAAGAGATTTTCAAATTCAAAATTGCATTTCCATTAACCACGTCTCACTTTCATATTCACTACAACGTTTTCCTAGAGGTAGACGAACAAAGAGGAGAAGAAGCAACACCAACAACACACTATCAACATTCAAGTACTTTGCACAAACACATTGTTTATGCCTATGAATGCCAATCTGTTCCATGCTATGCAAGTGATTTTCACCATACAGTACACACCTTTGCTTATTCATATTAACTAGTCATGTCCCTACAACAATATGTTTAAAACCTTGGTAACATTTCTAAAAAAAAATTGTTACTCAACACCTAGGGTTTCAACTTACATTGTTTCTGAATGTTGAAGAAGTTCTTTTCATTTTTTGGGTTCTTCTTACATTCTTACTATATCTCAATATAGATGTGTTATATTCATTGTAAAAGTTATGTGACCCAGAACCCTGTAACCCAATATCTGGGGTTTCAACTTACAAAGTTTATGTATGTTAAGTCATTTAAGTTTGTTTCTCGGACTTTTCAAAATGGCTGCCAATATAGATCAGTTCTACGCACCCTAACTATTTTTCAAGCATATGAAAGTGACAATTATATCAGGTGTTTCAACTTTATCTATTTATGATTGTCAAGTAATTTTAGTTCAATTCCTGGTATTTTTTTTATGTTCATTGTGCCTGGGTATATAAATCAGTTATTTGCATTGTAAATGTTTCTCACCCACTACATATTGACTCAATATTTGGGGTTTCAACTTAACACTGTGTATGGATGTCAATGCTTTCCAGTTCCTTACATTGTGATTGTTAAACACTATGTGATTGTTGCACAAGGCCAGGTCACTTTTTTTGCATGCCAATGTTGAACTGTTGCAACTGATTCTTTGTAACTCACTATCTGGGGTTTCAACCAATACTGTTTATGATTTTGTATGAATGTTCAATTTGAATGTTTTCACATATCAGAAACTTGTAACTCAATATCACATTGTTTCATGCTTGATGCCTCTTGATGAATGACAATGAATTTCAATTATCTACATTGTTAGTTCCAATCAGCTTTATGGCATTACACAAACTGCTTTCATTTCAATCAAATAAGTTTTAAACATGTCCAATTCAAACAAAATAGTATGATCAAATAAAACTTCAACACTTACCCAATTTACCATTATAAACTATCACCTAACACAATAAAGGAATTAAAAAAACAAACATGCATCACTCTATTTTTAAGGGTGTTAAATGGTGTTTCTTATCATTGTTTCAAACATGTCTGAATAATGTGTGTAGGTTCAATATAAAGTTGACATGAGGTCCAAGCCAATGAAGAAGAGAGCCACAACAAGGTGGCCTACAAGTCAAAGAGGGGTTTCATTCCCCCCTGAAGAAGAACAAAATGTAGAAGCAGGGATAGTTGTCGTAGTTACTGCTCCATCAAGTAAGCGGACAACAGCATCACGACATTGGGAATTGACAATAAATAAAATATTTAATCATCAAACAAATGACACGGTGGAAAACTACCATGAGGAACATAATGATGGCCTGAGTCTTCCCTCAGCCCCTACCCCACTATTTTGGTTGGCAGATGGATCTATGAATATGGGTAATGATAGTCTAAGTCTTCCATCACCCCCTGCCCAACCCTCTTGGTTGGTTGAGGGAGCTACTAATGAGGGTTATGACAATTTAATCCTTCCCTCAGACCCTACCCAACCATCTTGGTTGGAAAATGGAGCAAAAAAATTGGGTATTATCTTGTAGTGCGAAGAAGAGCAAGGAACTTATTCATTGCCTTCTCCACCTGACACTTTTGCCATACCACAATTGCTAGATTACTATGCAGATTTGAGCAAGGAAATAGAGCAGAAGGAGGAAGACAAAGCTAGAAAGAAACAAGATAGGAAGGAGAGAGAGAAAAAGAAGGAGCAAGAGATAGTTCAAAGGATACAAGATAGGAAGGAAAGAGAGAAAAAGAGGGACCAAGACCGAGTTCAAAAGAAGCAAGATAAGAAGGAAAGGCAGGACAAGATGGAGCAATAGAGGGTTCAAAAGAAACAAGATAGGAAGGAAAGAGAAATCAATTGGGCCCATAGGTCATTACAGCAAGAAAGACATATAAGCAGTCCTACAAACCCATTTGCACACAATCATGCCTTGTTTTGGGATATATTGAACATATACATCCCTCTGTTTTGGGAGTTGAATGTCAATTTGACTGTTAGCCCAAATGTAGTCTGCACTCCACTCTCCGCTGCAAATACAAATCATGTAAGGACAAATGCAAATGCAAATCATGTAATGAAAACTTAGAATGCACAAGCAGGAGCCGAGAACACATCTCCAAATGTTTTCTTAGCATGCTTGATTGATGTTGGGAGGGACCATCACTACAACTATATGACTAATTGGCTAGTTTTTTGTTGTGAATTCAGGGCTGCAATATATAGTTCAATTGTTGGTTGTTTAATTTTGTTGTTGGGGACTGTAATACCCTGATATCAAGCAGAAAAATTTTCCCACCACATCACCTTGCCACTTGTGCATTGTACCCAATATTTTATTTTGAAAAAATTGAGCACCTCGCCACCTATCAAGCGCCATTTACACTGACATGTCCAAAACAAGCCTATTTTTCCCTCCACCCAAAAGTGGAGCCCATTCGCCTCCTTAATCGACGAACACATCTACGTACAATGGATTGAACAATCGCGTGTCCACGAAAACCTTGCCACCCTAAACGAACAGTTTAGAGCATTAATCGCTCACCGCCTCCTTCATTACCTCCACTGACCAACTTTCCTTAGGTGTCCCTTCACATTTACTCAGTTTGTCGGACAAGTAAATTGGAGATCAAGGTTCATTCAATGCTCCAAATTCTCACATATCCCACTCACTCTCATTCCTTTTGTTTGCAAACATTCTCGACTGTTCGTTTGGTTTCTCACCGAAACTTCTTCGGTCATGCATTGACAAGGCTTCTTTTCACCAAAGCATTTTTAGTGTTAAACCATGTTGCATACACTGATAATTTGTAAAGTATAATGATACATAGTTTAATACTTAAATGCTCTTCTGAAAAAGAAGTCTCATCAATGCTATAACCTCCAATGTCATTACAAATTTTTGTCCTATAATATGTAAATGTTGTTGCCAACATTATGCACATTCCTATATTTAAGATTTGACATCAAATAGATATGTTTATTAGTTTATTAAATGGATATGTTTATGGGCCTAATTAGCAATATGATGTCCATGTTGGCAGTGTAGTGCAATTGCTTGTTAATGGAAGTCTGCTTAATTATACTCAAACTTTGTTTATGGTGATTGCTTGATTGGGCTGAAATGTACAACACAATTCACATAACTATTGCATGTATAGAACATTATGCATTAATAGCCACTAACAATGTCACTTGAATCTTCATATAGTCATGTACACAACACTGGCATCATCATTTACATGATATAGAATGTATAAAGTGCAACAACCTCTATTGTATAATATAAAGGAATTGGTGATGGGACATTCTTAGCTCTTTGTTTCTCTCTTTCCATTCGATGTACGAAAATATTGGCAGTGATTTAATGCAAGTGGTGATATATTAGGGGATTGTTGGTTATACTAATTTTCTATTTTGGTTGCATGTTTTAATGCTACGGGCCATTAACAATCAATATGGCTTGTATGTTTTTGGTATCAGATGTGCTTTGAATATTCTATGACATGTAAGACTACAAATACCTATTTGTGTTTGGGACAAATATAAATCGATTATAATACAATTTTGGCGGTACAGTGATTCAAGTACACTTGTTGACTTTCTGGGTGAAAACTTATTTACAATTGCATATTAAGGGGGTCCTATACACCCTATGTTTGGAGGTCCACATATTTCTACATGATATTGTTTACAATTGCTTACATGAATTATTTTTCTTACCAAGAATATAGAATTGATG